>MU227788.1:479587-489872 GCA_018584345.1 Thuja plicata
TTCAGCCTCTGTCAGCATCATCTTTGTAGCAGGTTGAAATTCCAGCATTTTCTGAAGGCTTCGATTAGTTAGTTCTATTTATTTGTGTCATAAAGCTTCCTTCCTTTAATTTTTTTAGTATGGAGAACCTTGCTTCTTGATAATGGATTGGGACTTCTAAATTCTCAAAATTTAGGGTACCACCAGAAGTTTCAAACTTTGAGTCTTCTCTTCTGACATTATATGATACATTGATATATGATATGATACTTTAAGTCTTTAAGTTTTAACTTTTCATTTTGTTGAAACTTGCAGCCTATGTGCATTTTGATATATGATATGAATCTATGACACTTTTCATTGTTTCAATGAATTATATCTATGAATGTATGAAATTGAAATTTGAACTCTCATTTGATTCATTTGATGTCATCCTATGTTCCTTGATTTGCTTCATTTTATGCTATGTTCTATGATTCGATAAATGACATTGATCATTGATTCAATTATTTTAGTCTTTAGATTAATAAAGAAAGGGACCTTTGGAAAGCGCATTTCAAAATGAGAGTCCAAACATTGTCAACCAAGATGTAGCAAGATGTATATATGCAAATGGGTTGGGTTTCAATGTTGTTCGCTCCCCATATTAGAAAAAGATGTTGAAAAGTGTTAATGAAGCTCCAAGAGGGTATAAGGACCCAACTTATGAGAAGGCATGTGGCACCTTGTCGGAAAGAGAGGTCAACAGGGGTTGAAGATGCATTGAAGCCCAAAGGGATCCGTGGATTGAGACAAGTGTATCCATTGTTTCAGATGGGTGGAGAGATCCAAAAAATTGTCCTTTAATCAATGCCATAGCGGTGTCTCCTAATGGGATTATATACTTGAAGATGATTGGGGCGAGCAAGTAAAAGACGGGCAATTTATTGCTTATATTCTCATCTCCCCTATTAAGATAGTGGGACCTAGACATGGGACCTAGACACGTTATTAAAGTCATAAGGGATAACACAAATAATTGTAGAGCTGCTGGTTTGTTGGTGCAAGAACAATATCAGCATATCATTTGTACACCTTGTGTAGTCCACTCACTTAATCTTATGCTACAAAAGATTGGGAAAAAAATTGGGTGGATCAAAGAGGTGTATGCAAAGGTTGAGGACATCCAAACGTTCATTGCCAAACACCACATGTCTCAAGGAGTTTTTAGATCATTTTCAAGTTTGGAGCTATTGAAGGTAAGTAAAGTAGTAATTTAATTAAAAAAGTGAGAGTTTTACATTTTCTGATTTTCATAATTTGATTGTGTAACATGTATTCTTCTTTGAAGTTTGTATTTAATTTTTAATCATTTTGGCTTTCATTTCTATTATAGTTTGCAGAGACCCATTTTGCACCTAACATAATCGTCTTGAAACAACTTGTGAAAGTTCAAGTGCCACTTTGTAATATGGTGATCAGGCAAAATTTGTCTATATGGAAGCAAAGCAGCACTGAAAGAGCAACAAAAATATGGAAAGGATATTAGATGACTCGTGATGTATCTACTTAGTTTTATCGAGCCCATTATGAGCATGATTCACTACACTAACATGGATAGGACTTTCTTTGGAGAGGTGTATGATGACATCAACTCAATGCTTGAGAAGATGAAGTGCATCATAAATGCAAAAGAGCAAGACCCTGAGGAGACTTTCTTCAAACAATTGCATACAATTGTTGAAGAAAGATGGAACAAGATAACCACTCCACTAAATCTTCTTGCCTATGCATTGACTCAAAATAATTAAGCCAAAAATAATTAAGCCAATAATATTTTGATATGCCAAGAAGGCTTGCACTATATAGAGATTTAGAAGTGTCTAAAGAGAACAAGGAGACATTCCTTAGATTTTTACCTGAAGATCATATGCAAGATTTGATTACAAATGAGGTCATAGATTTTGTAAAAGCAAACGTTTCAAGTGTTGACAATCTACCTCATAGATTTGAAAAGGATGTTCATAGTTGATAGTACCTCCATGGCCAATGCTTTTGTGAAGGAAAAGTTTAAAATATCAACACCGATTAAAATCTCCAGGGATAAACGATCCCTTGGACCACCTCACTTCTACTAGTGCTCTAATGAGCTAGGGGTTCAAGACACTAATAAAAGAGGTTTAATAAATGAGATACTAAATGTGAAAGAAATGTAAATAACTATTAACTGCTAAACCAAAATGATATTCTGACTATGAAAACCGAAAAAGCACACTACAAGGACAGAGTACAAACCCATGAGCTCATTGTCCAAGGTGCACGAGCAGTTCTAGGAGGCCAACGTGGGTACGGGACGACGTAGGGAAGAAGGAGAATAAGGCATTCAATCAAGGAAGAAACTTTGAGTTTCAAAATTAATTAAACTAGACTACAGACTAATAATTGTCAAGTCATTGATATAATGCATAGTGCATTCTGATCTAGCTTATTTATTATCTTATCTTCTATTGGAAGGAAGTAGGAATGTTATGCAGATAATCTATTGCTTCTAATGTGTGTGTGTGCAAGCATGCGTGTAATTAATGATGAAGATTACTTTAAAGCTTACAACCAATTTGTTGTCCCATTATGAACGGGTGAATGTGCGTATAAGGAACGCAACTAGCATAAGGATCCATTTGAATAAACTAACACTGAGTAGGGTAGGGAGGCCAAATGGCGGGTGTCATTTCGTGTTCCTGGGCTTTATGGATAGGCTCGAGGTGCCTTGTACGATCTGCTATGGTGCTCCGTAATATGGATGGGTTGTTGGGAAAAGCATTAAGGGAATCCACATACACATAATGATGGAATATATAATAAGAGAGGCAAGTAGCACATAAGTTCCGTTCAAGTAGAGAAACCCTAAGTGGGGCCAAGAGGCTAAGTGGCGAGTGTCATTCTATGGTCTTGGGCTTGATAGAAAAGAATAAGCTCAAGGCGCCTTACTTGTATTTCCAAGGGACTCAAAATGAGGATTGGTTGTTAGGGAAAGTATTACTGAATCCCACATGTACAATATGTAAATTATAATGATGATTAGACTTCTCTTTATAACATTGTTGGTTATATGTTTTCATAATGATGACTAACCTGGTTGCAAGCTCTACATCAAGATATAAAGTTGGTAATTTACATTCCTAAATATACTCCATACCTTATTTGGGAATTCTAGTTACAAAGTAGAGTAAAGACGCAATAGGGGGCAATACAACTCCCTACAAAAAATCCTCTTTTGTACTCAAACAAATCCAACAATTCATAAATAGACCACAAGGACTATCCAATCATGCGTCCACTTGTCAACACACAACATGGGAGTCTAATTCCTTATTCTCTCAAGTTCAATAGTTCATTTTCACTAACACAAAACTCCATATTTATAATAGATTCTCTTACAATTATTTGTAAGTCCTATTATCCTTCTCTTACATGGTAACTTACATGTTATACCCAACATTCCTGTAGGAGATACATACCAGAAATGACACAATACAAAGAACAGATAACTCAAAACACAAGATACAATAGTTACCATCGGAAAACCCTCCAACTTGAGGGGAAAAACCCTGCCACACAAAATATTACATTATTGAATAATAATAGTAGCCTGAATACAATGCTCACAAGCTGTAACAATAACTAATCCTTCACTGAGCCTGCAAACACTTAACAAATAGACCTGCAATACATATACTTCATACAGAATACTGTGACAACAACAATAGATGCTACACACCCAATAATCACAGAAGGAACACCAACAATTATCTCATAAATGAACACCTACAGAAATACCAGAATGTAAACGATGTTGAATAACAATTACAGTTTCAGAAACAAGAATAGCTCTATATCTGTCACCGAACACGCACAACAAAAGACGATGCCTGACTCCACATCACCGTCACACATAACTATTAACTCTTCATATTCTGATTACCATTGCAACTAGAGAAACTGTCGAGTCTCTCCAAAGACATGACTCTACATCTTTCTTTGAGCGTTCATCTACCGATGGCAAACTCTTTGAATTTCTTGAAAAGTCCATCTATGGACGGGAAACTCTTCATAGTCTTAAGCGTCCGTCTTCAATAGAAGAATAATTGCATATCACAGAGACAACCATCGCAGGCATAAAAGATAACTCATGTAGCTACAAGGCGCCAACAATTCCAACTAACAAGTAGTGAGAATCAAGTAATCTTGTGAAATCCTCCAAGGGTAGAACCCCATTCAAGGAGGGGCCAATATTAAATAATCAATATAAGCATCAAAATACTATGTCTTGCAAGATGTACAACATATCTAACCAAATATCCTAACAAAAGAATGTGGCGCCAAAAGGACCAAATTTTTTAAAATGGCGATTGGTGGCATTCAATCTGATGATGAATGGAATTTTTTCAATCGTAGTGTCAGTCATAATTTTAAAACTAGCAGGGTAGTTGCAAATCGTTGTATGTGCCAAGAAACTTGCCCACCTACCCATGGTCAAGTTTTGTCTGCAACTCAATGCAAGTAACCACCACAACTAACTACAGTTTCTAGTTAGTTTGTAGGTAACGGTAGGATTCATTGCTTTTTTCGGATCATTCAAAGAGGGCTACGTTATTTCCCATTTTTACAAGGCAACCAGACATCCAAGAAATGCTTAGTCTGTGCCTAGCTTAACCTAGTGTCTGATACTGTGATAGGTTATGCTTGCACAGCGTATTTTGTATACACTTGTGTGGTTTGTGCTCTTAATCTAGGTAGTCAGTATGGGATTTAGCAGCTTGTTCCGGCCGTTTGCCTTTATATTGTAACCTGTTTTGAATTCTATGATGGAATATAAAAACAAATAGAAAAATACTTGCTTAAACTAGGAAACAGAGCACTGGATGTTTTTTGGAGTCTTAAAAAAAATACCTCAGAAGCATAAAATTGATAACATTATAATTTGTTTCGTTTAAACTTCGCGCACCTCCAAAGCCCTCTTGTATTTGCGAACGTGTTGAAGACCGCGCACAAAGCCCTGCAAATTATCTTTCTCCAGCTTCTTCCCATCATTTACCCACTTCTCAAGTGCCGATTTCGCTGGCTCTCTCAAGACACTCCAGTATAAACTATTTGGCACACATTTACGGACCGACTCCTTCAATGGCTCCTCCGTATCCTCGACGGGAGCTGATTCTGCAGACGAAAATGTTTTGAAAAACAAAGGAAAAACTACTCTGCTCTCATCATACGGGCTTCTTTGCTGGCAAACTGACCTGCCCAACCCCTGCACTCCAAGCCTGCAAAGAAAAAAAAAATACGACCGATTAAAAGTGAAAATAAGCTGATCGTTTTTCAGAGTTCTTTATTTTTTGGTTTTAATTTTGTCAAATCTTTACCGTTTGAAGGCATTTACGAGAACAGCCGACCTCATCTTGTCTACAGAGACCTACAAAATGATCAG
Source organism: Thuja plicata (assembly GCA_018584345.1). NCBI lineage: Eukaryota > Viridiplantae > Streptophyta > Pinopsida > Cupressales > Cupressaceae > Thuja > Thuja plicata. The sequence continues at coordinate 485,028 of MU227788.1, forward strand.
AAGTGAAGATTTCTGAATTGAGTGAGAAGCATATTGGCAAGGCTTAAGCTTCGTACTAGGGTTTTGGCCAAGTTAAGGAAATTCTCTTCATTTTAATCCTTCTTAGGTAGGGTCCATGGTGGGGCGTCAGCTCTATTTTTAGGGAGCTAGAGGTTCTATGAGAATTATTTTTTGGGGCTATAAAATTAAGGGTGATGTTTCATGAGTCAAAAAAAGATTGTTATAAGATTAAATTAAATCTTTTTCTCAAAAGCTTCAACTCTTGCTTTTGAGAGCTTCAAATTTGAGCATGTTGAAAAGGTGGGGGGTAAATTTTGCCCCATCACTTTATTTTTCTTCTACTTGTCAATCATATATAAATTTTAAATTCTTATCAATACATTTTGTGTTTTGATTTCCCATCAAAAACAATCAAAAATAAAATTGTGAGGGAAAATAATTTTTTTTAGCATTTTTAATATTTCACTATAAAATTTATGGGGCACAACTTCCTTCAATTTAGGAGCTTAAACTTTTAAGTTGAAATGCTCTACAAAATTCATAGGACCACTTAGCTTTAAATATTCCTAAAAAATACCAGCAGTCATAGCTCTATTTTTAAGGAAGCCTCCCTCCATGGGACCCCAACCTTAGCAGTGTTAGGCTTTGTTACCTTAATCTTTGTAATTTTATTTCAGTATCTAGTTGTTTATTGTATGAACTTTGTCATTAATCTAAGTGTCTTTTGGTTATTCAATTTGTTGATAAGTAGGAGATATTCTCCATAGCAAGTCAAACTGTGATATTGTCAACTATGTACTATTTGAGTCAAACACATTGACCCATGTTTCATGACTATTGGGTCAACAAGAACCCATCTCTCATGAGAATGAATGGAACACTTAGCACTCGAGTCAAACACGTTGACCCATGTTTCATGAGTAGTGGTTCAACAAGATCTCACCTCTCATGAGAATGAATGGAACACTTAGCACTCATTGCATCTATGTGATGCTCACTGAGGTGACGCACCGAGACTTCCTAGGAGGTCACCCATCCCAGTACTACTCCAACTCAATGCGCTTAACCATAGAGTTTCCTCCAAGGTTAAGCCCACTTTGTTTGCAACCTCATTTGCAAGACCTTCAACAAGTGTTGTATCTTATGAACCATTCATTAGAAGCCCCTTAAGCTCATAAATTGATAAGTAGGAGATATTTTCCACAACAAGTCAAATTGTGATATTGTTATCAATATTCAATTGTGTAGTTTTTTAGTCAAACACATTGACCCATGTATCATGAGTAGTGGTTCAACAAGAACCCATCTAGGTGATGCTCGCATAGGTGAAGCACCAGGACTTCTTGAGAGGTCACCCATCCTAATACTACTCTAGCTCAAGCACGCTTAACCACGGAGTTTCCTCCAAGGTTAAGCTCACTTTGCTTGCAACCCCATTTGCAAAACCTTCAGCAAGTGTCATGTCTTATGAACTATCCATTAGAAATCCCCTTAAGCTCATCAATTGATAAGTAGGAGATATTTTACACAGCAAGTCAAATTGTGATGTTTTTATCAGGATTCATTTGTGTAGTTATTGAGTCAAACACATTGGCATGATTCATGAGTAATGATTCAAAAAGAACCCATCTCTCATGAGAATGAGTGTAACACTTAAGAGTCATTGCATCTAGGTGATGCTCACAAAAGTGAAGCACCAAGACTTCTAGGGAGGTTACCCATCTCAGTACTACTCCAGCTCAAGTGTGTTTAACAACAAAATTTTCTCCAAGGTTAAGCCCACTTTGCTTGCAACCCAATTTGCAAAACCTTCAACAAGTGTTGTGCCTTATGAACCATTCATTAGAAAGCCCCTTAATCTCATCAATTGATAAGTAGGAGATATTTTCCACAACAAGTCAATTTGTGATATTGCTATCAGGATTCAACTATGTAGTTTTTGAGTCAAACACATTGACCCGTGTTTCATGAGTAGTGGTTCAACAAGAACCCATCACTCATGAGAATGAAATTTGTGTATTATTTTCACAAGTTCTTAAAGAAATTTCACAGAGTATTTTTGCAAGGTAACATTTTCTATCATTATTATGAATTGTCAAATATTATAATTCTTAGGTTTGTAGTTTATTTTGTTTTGCTAAGAATTAATTGGTTATAGATATACAAAAGTGATTTGATTTGATGAATGAAATAATATATAGAGGATAGTTGTGGTATTATGACATTTTAAATTATGTAAAATATAAGAAAATGTGTATATTTGTGTTGATTTTTTATTTGATTGTGTTTATTTTGGTGAAATGTCTTACATATAATAATAAAATTCCAAGTATTAGATTTTTTTCAAAAAAAATGAATGACGATGAGGTCACTGCAGACATGTGAAGCTTCTAGGTTTCTATGCTGGAGAATCAGGCTTCTGCGAACACGAAACTGAGATGAGTGCATGGTGAATGATTCATAGCAAGAACGAGCAGCAAGGGTATATCTAAGACTCGTCCTATTTGTTTGCAAGCACAAGGGATAAATCAATTTGAAGTGGGCAGAAGGATTTCTTTGGGTAATGGTGGTGATAGAAATGGCAGGCTTCCAAAAGGTACAGGGAAGAAGCTTTGTATGACCATTGTTGGAGATAGGTTGCATACATATAATGGTGTAGTTGGTGCTAAGGGGAGTGGCCCAAGCGGCCCTCCTAGGGTTTCTTCACTTGGGGACAATCATGCCCAATGAAAAGTTGAGGGTTTAATCAGTGCAGGGAAGCAACGAATTGCCATAGTCATCTTGGTGGAGTTGTGGATGAAGTGGATAGGGAAGTTGCTCATATCATTGTAGTATTTTATGAGCTTTGTTTGATAAGGTGTTTGAGGGGGCATGTGGCCTTTTTTTACTGATCTACACAAGTGGATTTTTTAGCACTTGGAGTCCATATTGGACGGGTGTGGTCAAATTTATCCGGTAGTTAGAGGATTTTTTATTGTGGTTTTTCAAAATGTTCAGGATAGAAATAAGATTTTATGTGATTCCCATTAACATTGGGAGGATAGGTATATTCTCATGTTGAATTTGTGGCATTCGTCTTTTGCCCCTATTACCCACATTTTTTATAGAGTTCCACTTTGGGTAAGACTCCCCAATCTGCCTTTACATTTTTTGTTTGATTCATGCTTTGAGGTTGTTGGAAACTTATAGGCATTTTTTTATGGTTGAGGAAGGCTCCCCAAACCTTCTACATTCAAGCTATGCTTGGATTCTAGTGGAGATGAATGCATCTAAAGCCCTCCCTACATAAATAACAATTAAGTCTTCAAAAGGTTGTTGGGTGTAGCCCTTGGAATACGAGGGAGTCCCTTTTAGACGTTGAAGATGCTTCCAAATAGGGTACATGGCTACTCATCATGCTAAACAATGATAAGACAAGACAATCACTTTGTGGAAGGATGTCTCCCCTCTCCACTACACAGTGGAGAAAAAATGAGAACAATAAAAGAGTTTTGCTCAAGTTGTGAATGCGGAAATGTCAAATTAACAATTAGGGGATATAAATCAGACAATACAACCACTACTGCACAAAGTTAATGTTGTTCATGCGAGTAGTGAGGAGATGAAATATAAGAATGGAGTGAGGTAAAAGCACAATAATCTGTCACCCCTAAGGACAACTCTGGGTGCTCATTCGCGTTGTACTCGACCGAGTAAGACTCGGCCGAGTCCCACATGGCCGAGTTTACGTGGGCACCACACGGCGCTGAGTGGCGCCTACGTGGCCTAGGAGTCTCGGCCGAGAGCTACTCGACTGAGTATGTGAAGCATTTTAAAAACCCAAAAACAGCCCGCTAGTCCCTCATTTGCACATTGAGGGCTAAGATTGAGAGTGTGGAGCTGAGGAAGAAAACTCGGCCGAGTTCTAGGTAGGGCCCTTTTTTTGTTTTTAAAATGTTTTACTGTATTTAAACATATATGTAAAATGAATTTTTTTTATCTAGCATTGTAATGTCATAGTTTTTTTCTTCATTTTCTAGAAATATTTTTTTTTAGGTCATATAATTGATGTTATTTAAAAACATTTAAACGCAAACCCAAACTTAAACGCAAACTCAAACTTACACATAATTTACCCAAAATTTTGAAACATAAACGCAAACCCAAATCCAAAATTATGAAACATTTATAGATAAACTATATTTTTTACATGACTATATTTATTTAGGATGCATGACTATATTTATTACTTGAGAACGTGCCACGAAATATTTTTGTCACAACTTGATCATTCTAGACATTTTCATTACGTACACAACTTTCAAAATTAGTACATAACAAAACCCTAGAAGTCTTACGTAAGTTAGGTTACATAAATCAATTTGTATATATTAAAATCTTAAAATCACTTAAAAGTTATGTACATGTGGAATCTTTTTTTTATGTATTTATGCTTAAGGGGATGTTATGAATAATTTTGTTTAGATGGACATACATATATTATGTAGATATTTATGTTAATACATGTACATGTACAATTTTCATTGTTTAAAATTTCTAAACTTTTGTTTGAAAAAATGTTTCATGTTGAAGATATAAATTGAATTTGTTTAAAATTTAAATATGTATGTATAGATATTTTTTAATTTTTTAATTTAAAAACATGTTCCTTTTCAACGCATGTACATATATAAATTGATTTCCTACTGAATGTACACATGTATGTGCCCACTTGCAATGAGTGCACTTTTTATCTCTAGATATTACATTTCTACATCACATGGCTTCTACTGGTTCAGACCCTAGCATTCATGGTAGTCAGGCCTCACAAGCATCGTCAGGCCACCATGATACCCCACAGAGTCA
>MU227788.1:512841-547632 GCA_018584345.1 Thuja plicata
TGACCTGGTTAAAGGTCTGACCCTGTTAGGAGTCTTTTACAAAAACCCTGTTAAAGGTATATGGCTCACTGCCTAGGCTCACTGCCCAATAAGATGAAGGCTACAACCCTCTGAATGTTGATATGCACTATATAAAAAATGAACTGTTGTAATGACACTGCTGTCTGATCAATTCCTTGTATGCGCGAATGCTCTTACTCCCTTAAAGAGCTATATCATCTACTGACTTCATTATACTGCTCATCTGTATCTTCCTCATGCACAATAATCGACTCTTGTAACATAACATAACATTACATACTTATATGTTTACAATTGAATAGGCACGACCCAAAATATAACACTAGTCAGCCTTTAAACCAAAATATACAACGCTTCCGAACAAGTTAGCCTAAGTGTGTTTACTACAACATTAATTACATTAATACAAACTTATAACTAAAGGCGCTTAGCCATTACATTACAAAATCATTCACGCTGATCAAAACTGTAGTCGGCTTCCATGCTTTGTTTCCTGGACTGCAGGTCTACTAATCTGCCTATAACTTTTCCGTATTGATGTTCCATACTCTGCGCGTTTGGATCTAGCATGTATATACACCATAGAGTATATACCTAAGCACGCATACTCTGGTGTGATCTCTAACATGTGCGCTGGCGTACTGATCTCTGTATGTGTCTGTCTGCCCTGTTTTCACACTTAGTCATTTTTTATTTCATGACAGAACCTAAGTATAACTTTGTTGCCATGATTGACAACACAAAATGAGTCATGCTTCCTCAGGAAGTCAACTTGCCAACATAGATATTGCTCAAGTAGTTGGTATAGTGGCTAGATTTCAATCAAATCCTAAGGAATATCATATGGTTGTAGTCAAGAGGATATTCAAATATCTGAAAGGGACAATTGACTATGGTTTGTCGTATGCTCGTGATGGTGATTTTTCTTTAAGTGTATTTACTGATGTTGATTGGGCGCGAAATGTTGATGATAGAAAGAGTACAAGTGGCGGTGCATTCTTTCTAGGATTGTGTCGTGGACAAGAAAAAAATAAAATTGTATCTCACAATCAACTATAGAGGCAGAGTATGTAGAAACAACTATAAATTGCACACAGATTGCATGGATGAAGCAGATTCTTGAAGGCATCAAGGAAAAGGTGACTGAATTGGTAACTATCTTTTGTAACAATAAAAGTGCAATGAAAATTTCCAAAAAGCATGTGATGCATTCCAAGACTAAGAACATTGCAATTATCATTTTTTGAGAGAGAAAGTGCAGGAGAAAGAGGTGAAGTTGGAATATGTATAAACAAAGGAGCAGATAGCAGATATCTTCACGAAGCCATTACCTAAGGATACTATTGAGTACCTTAGAGGTAAGCTAGGGGTTATGCCTCAACCTGAAGAGAACTAAGATGTTATAGGTGCATAAATTCAGTGCATTTATTATCATATCTTTCACTGTAGATTGATGTTCAGGAAACTACTCCTTAGGGGGAGCAGTCGAACAAAGATGAAGATAGTTGCAACAAATGATGTATTGGAATTTTTGCATCTTTGGCATTATTGTCAAAGGGGGAAATGAATAAGAGAAGAATTTGAGAAGAACCTGAGATCGAGATCAAATAATATAATATGTATCAACTAAGGGGGAAACATTTTTGGTATCTAGATGCTCTAGATGATTGCTTGGTATTATTGGTGTTTCTATCAATGCCAAAGGGGTAGATTGCTGGAATAAATGATGTTGAGTATGTTGAGATGTTATGGTATGTTTTTGGTAGGTTGATCAGTTATAATGTTGTCATTGATGTCAACTTAGTATTTGTTGGTTGACTATGTACCTATTATGCTTATGTATGTTCAAGAGGTTGAATCCCGAGATGTAGTAAGAATTGGTGTGCGTGATCGCATAGGTAGACCAAGTGATGTCTCTAGATACTATATCTATTACCACACAAGTTGATCTTATGTATTGTATGAGTTATGATTGATTGAAGGTTGACGGGTTAACAAGAAGAACAAGATGTAGCATAACAAGACTGATTTGATGTTTGTGTCAGCTAAGTTTGGATTTAGGTGTTGTGGTCATGATATGTTTATCTAGAATATGCTATGACGTTGTGGTTGTGACCACATCATGATTTGATGATCAAAAGGCAAATTTTCAAGTGGCAGAAGGTTGTTCAACAAAGAGTTAAAGGTGTTTTTTAGAACAGACAGTCAGATCCTTGACCGGTGATGATGCACTGTGTTGCATAAGTGTTTATATGTTCTAGGGATTGTGTTAATGTTGTTTTTTGATGGGGATTGATGAGTTGGAATTTTTCATGATCATTGTGATCAGATTTCTTGGAGGTTGTGCAAGAACATTGAAGAATGTGTTGTGGTTTGACTTTTCTTTGTCAAATCGATGTGCGATTAATTTGAAGACTGACCTTAGTTTGTTAGAAAGCGTTCTAGATTTGTAACACATTTTAGGGTTTTTTCATTGAGAGGGAAAAATTGTAAAATGTTTTGTAAGGTGGTTAATTGCCCTAATAATCTTGTAATGTATAAATATGTAAAATGATGAAAAGCATGAGTGTAGATCATGGATGCAGAGGTGCGATCGAGAGAAGAGAAAGGAGAGAAGATTGTCTGCATATGTAGCAGAGATCAAGCTTGAACTAGATCTGTATTAGTAGAAAGTGATACTTTCTCAAATCATTTACTTATTGATTCCTAACAGCTTCATCAAGCTAAATCCCTTAACCGGGTAGATCCTAACATGTCTGAATTGTATATCCTTTAACCAGGTGACTCTTTAATTAGGATTTGAAATCCTTTAATTAGGTTACTCCTAACAGGGTAAAGCTCCTAGCAGGGCTAGAGGTAAATCCCTTGATTGGGTGACTCCTAACAGGGTCTTGCTCTTAACTGGGCATATTGTAAGCTATTAATAGGGCTAAGCTCTTAACCGAGCATACTTCAGAAGAGTGCATGTTTTAGTGGGTGCTATCCCCACACTTGGTTTTTCCCAGTTGGGTTTCCATGAGAAAAACTTTGGTGTTATTGTGTTGCATGATTTTGGATGTTTATTCTTATTGTTTAGTTTTTCATGCAATGAATGTTTATTGATGCAAGTGGTTGAATGGTTAATGAAAAGTTGGAATTGTTAGATTACTGATTCACCCCCCCCCCCCAAGTAATCTCAGATTTCATAATACTAACAATTGGTATTAGAGTCTTGGATCTCTCTATGGTAAGCATAACAACTTGAAGAAAAGATCCAATGATGAGGAAGGAACCTCCCAAGTTCTATAAGGACAACTACCCGGTATAGTGTGATAGAATGAAGTTATACCTAAAGAGTATGGGACCACAATACTGGATGCATGTCACAAACAGGTATATGACCTATGTTGGAACTCTCACTATAGATGAACTGAAGGAACAACATGAGGATACTCAAGCACATGAAGCCATTGTAAGTACCCTATCTGATATTAAATATGTTGATGTTCATGAACTAGAGTCTGCCTGTGATGTTTGGGAAAAGTTGAAACTTATCTATGGAGGAGATATTCATGTGAAGAAAGATAAGGAAGACGGTCTTAGAGGAAAATATGATGACATGAAGATGGTAGAAAGAGAGAATATTGCAAAATATGGCCTAATAATAAAAGAAGTTGTTGGTGCTATTAGAGGTGGTGGCAGAACTATTGAGGAAGATACTGTGGTAAGTAAAATGTTAAGAAATTTATTTCTTGCTTATGTCATTGGAGTGTCTGTTATAAATGAGTTGAGAACATTCGATAATGTTATTGTAGACATCTAAAATTTTCCCTGCACACTCATATTAATTTAATTAATATTCCCTTAGCATATAGTTAATTCTAGTTAATTAACTATTTTTGTAATATTCATCTATTGGTTTAATTAAATTTATTTAATATAATTAATTTATTACTCTTGGTATCTAAAGTTAATTTAAATACCATTCCCTAATGTATTAAATTTACATTTAATATATGATTCTCCACAAAATCCCATTTTAAGTAAATTCTAATTTATTTATTTCAATCCACATCCTAACATTCTTCTAAGCTATGATTAAATTTAAATATAATTTAAAATTAATCTTAATCCAATCTAGAATCCTACCCTAAGCCTACTCTGCTGCTGCTCTACACCCATCACCTCACTCTCTAAACCTACTTTCCCACTAAAACACCCACTAATCCCACTTAATTAGGCCAAAAGATGATTCCTACCCCTTTTAGTGCTAATGAGGTGCTCACAAATGTGTGAGAAACTCATCCCAAGGAAGTCACCCAACTTCCTTAAATGCTCTTACACTTTGGTCCCCCCACTCCTTTCTCCAAGTTTGCTCACACATGTGTGAGCAACCTTGAGCCTCTCAAAACTTAAAGGCTTGTATTGAATTTTTTCATAGTATGTCCTTTTGCCCTTGTGTCCTCCATGTGGTATCTATGTGGATGCCACATATGCTCCACCTCACCCAAGCCCTTTCCTTCCCTCCAAAAATCTATAAATAGGATCCTTGCCAAGAGCAAATCATCCATTATTTTTATGCATTGTCATCATGCTAACATAGCTCTAGAATTTGCATTATGTTTTCATGTTCTTAGTTTATTTCAATCTTAAGCATTTAGATATTATGTGTTAGGAATCAATAAAAAATGAATCTTAATCTTGCTTGATCTTGCATGTCATATTAGCTTAGTATTTGCATTTGCATCTCTTTGTGGAAGCTTGGGCCAAAGTTCTTCATACTTTGTTCTTGAGTTTTTCATCTCATTTCAAATAGCTTGCATCTTAAATCACCATCCATATCAAGTGGGATTCATATTTTGTGTTGGGAGAGCATACCCATAATCTATTTCAAGAGCAAATCTAATAAGTCATTAATAGGGTGCAACTTATTGTAGCTCAATCCAATGTTATTTGGATTTCTTTGTTTGTTTCTTGCTTATTTCATGATTTCAATCCTCGTATGTGCTAACCTGCTAATGTTTTTATGTTTGAGCTTGATCCCAATAGGTTGAAGATTTCCTAGTACACATCTGGCACACTTGGTGGGACATTTTCTGTCGCATTCTGGAAATCGTCATGCAGAGTCGTCTCCGACCCAGAATGATCATCTGTGTTTCTAAACTGCCACCTGCGCTAATCGGTCATTTGTGCAGATCGACGTCTCCGCCATGAATATGTCGTCTCTGCCTGCAATTAAAAAACTTTAGTTTTAACTTGTTTTAAAGCATTTTTTGAGATATTTGGTTTTTTAACTGTCGATTTTTTTACAGGGTGTTACTTTTACAGAGTTAAATGATGTTGAAATTTTCAAAAAATATATATCTTGTTGTTAACTAAAGTTTCTTGCTAACTTGACTTTCTATTTCACCGTCTGCGCAGGTTGACTGTCATCTCCACAGATCGTCGTCTGCGATCCTAAACAGATGTCTGTGCATCTCAGCATTTACTATCAGGTATAAATCTTTAGCTGTTTCTAAATAGTTTGCATTTTTAATTTGTCGTATGCGCATATTTCTATTTCGGCGTCTACTTCTATGAACAATCGTCTACACAAAATGTCGTCTACGACCTGTAACTGTCTTCTACGTATTTTTGCTGAAATCTGACATTATTAGCTAGTTTTTTGGGTTACTAATCTCTTTTGAGTGTTGCAGCACCGTTATTTCAAAGACTTGACATTTAAAACTACTGACATTTTGTGTTGTAGGATGTTAAGAAGAAGAAAGAAACACTCAAACTACTAATATTTGTCCTTGCAGGTTGCCTAGGAGATTCAATTGAACAAAGTGTCTTCTTTAATCATTTTTCTAGGCACATTAACAAAAGTTTATTCTTGATACTTTATTAAGTGATAGGGGAGTATGCTATTGTCTTCTTAAGTCATTCAGAAACCTAGACTCATTTGATAAGGTACTTGAGAATAAGCTTTGGGAAATAAAGAATGTGTCTATCGTGTTTGGGAGAAAACAACATTGGGTAGGAGATTATTCTTTTTTCCCCTTGTGGGAAAATAAAAAATCCAGACTCCTCTTGTTATCAATCCATGCTTTTCAATTAAACCTTTAGATGGGCCTGATGGGTGAGGGAAAAACCTCATGGGAACGACCCACATAAGAACAAGGTGTAAGCCACACCAATCCAACTCATGTTAATAAAATTTACTCTTTGGGGCCAAAGCTTCGGGAGTCAGATATCATTTGAGCTTATACTTGGCTCACGCCTAACACAAATTAGGGTCACGAGGTCTTAATCATGTTTACATGACTGCTTGTGCCAAGGTGCTTTGTGGGGTTATACGCCTCAATCGCGCTTGCATGGACACAGAGGACATAACCGAAGAGAGATCCATACTAAGAACTGTTAATATAAAAGCCTACTTGGTTCACCGCCTAAAGCTTGATAATGTTTGTGCAAGGAGGATAGTAACTTCCCCAAGATCGCTCGTACATTCGTTCCACCTTGAGCGTTTGGAGTTGACTAATATGGGATAATGAATGGAGTCATTGCGTGATTGGTGATGACAATATTTTGATTAGCTCTTGTGTGTGTGCCTACATTTATGGGCAAATATTTCCTGCTAAAACAACTTCCTTAGGTAGGTTGTGTTTGAAGTGCTTGTGGAACATTGACTACTTGAACATAAATGAAATCCTTATCAAACGAATCTGTCACAATTGTTTGTATCCCTCAAGGTTGCTTTGTCCCTTGTTGGATTGTTTTCAAGACACATGATTGTTATTTTTTTTGGTTTGAATGCTTTGAAATTGGTTCTTGTCATTGAACAAATTGACCGAAAATTAGATTGAGAATCATTTTTTTCAAATTTCATCACAAAATTGTTCTGATCATAAACGACCGTCTCTGCCTTGGAATGGTCATCTGCACTTCTAAATTGTCGTAGGCGTAGATTGATGTTTGCACAAATCATCATCTCTGTCTGAGAGCTGTCATCTCCGCTTTAAAATAATGACCTCCTAACTCTAGCAAAACAGTCAAAATTTGGTTTTTTTAGAGACCCTGAAATCATTTGTCCTAAAATACGCAAAATCAAAATTTTCAACATAGGACATGACTGATTTGAAAGAGCAAAAGAAAGTCAAGACTCCATTACCTTTGGTATACAAAGAACAAAAGAATGCCACACGTGAAGCCAACAAATATTGACACATCATTAATTTTTTCAAACAAGAGATTCACACACGTGAGGAATACGACAAAGTCATCTACAACAATAAGATTGCAAGTTTCATGACCAAGTACCATTTGAACCGCGCCTTTGTCAACTTCAAACAATACGACTAGCTGGCACATCGCAACATCCTTGTTCACTCCTCTTCTTATTAGCTTATGTCTTAGGACCATCATCTTAGTCTCCATCCTTAGGATACATCACCCAATCAATCTAGCAAAATCCAATTAATCCAAGCATCACCCTAGCACTAATCCAAATCTTGTCATAGCATCATCCAAAAAGAAATCAAAAATCCAAAAACATATCCTTCACTTGGTGTTGTATCCTTTTGAGTTGTGTAGTACCCATATCTTATCAAAATGACCATCATTAGGCTCCTTTGACTAAGCATTGTTTAGGGTAGCTCATCTTATCTTTGTGACCTCATCACCTTGATCAAAAGGTTGGTTTACATTGACAAAGAGTCATGTCCTCCGAAGACCATAAGTTCATCTTAGATTGACACAATCACATCCATCTAAGCTTGCATTAGCGAAAACAACTCATAATCTTTTGGTTACACCAAGTCATCTTTTAGGTCCTTAGGGCACCCCCCATCATACTGGCATCATCATCCAAAAACATCAAAATCCCAAAATCATTAAATCCTCATCCTTAGTCACCTAGGAACCTTGCACATCGCTAAACATCTTTCATCTATTTAGGACATCCATTTCATGCCACCCAAAACTCGATCTAAGAAGAGGAAGAACATGGACACTAAGCTTGTTTCTAGCTCATCTAATCCAACAGTGAACTTTGACAATACCATGGTGAATTTTGATCCTCATATCCAAGCACCAAGCAAACACATATACGCTAACCCAGATGAGACTCCCACCCTAAGTTCCATGGAAGCATTCAAGAGTCATCTTGGACATGCGCACATGGTCATCGCCATTATAGGACACAACAACCACACCATCCTGACCAACTTTCAGTGTGAAGGAATTCAAGTACCACCTGGACTTCTACCACCACGAATCCCATGATCTACAACTATTCCTGGTGAAATTTTCCATTTTGTAGTAGAAGAAATCATTGACCCACTTCAAAGGACATCCCGAGTCACATCTCTCATACCTCATTTGCTTCAACCCACAACCACTCAACCCATAGTGCACACCATGGCATGACCAATTTCATTCTCCATCATGGGGCCATCAGCCTCCAATCTTTCCCACCTCTAACATCACAACCCATCCAACCTTCACAACCTATCCAACTATCACAACCACAACGTAGCCAACCTTCACAACCTATTCAACCCATTGCTTCCCAAGTTTTGCAACCTATGGTTTGTTCTCAACCCATCAACACACAATCAACCGTTGCTCAACACATCAACACCCAACCGATCATCTCGCAACTACAAGTCACACAAACTACAAGCACCTCAATACCAACATCCCTTCCACCTATCATACCTACATCGCATCAGCAACAACCACAATTCACCACTAGCATGCCACCCACGGGGGCCTTCAATCAACCCCTATTTCCACAAGGGCCCAAGTTTCATTCTCAGCTAGCTATACCCTCACAAAGTGTCTTAGTACCTCCCGCGTAGTCACAACCTAATCCAACACTTTCGCAGCAAGCCTCCCAGGTTGGTCAAGACACTTCATCATCCACTTGGAGCTATTCTTAGGTTGTCCTGCAAGCACCTGGGATACCAAAACATTCAAATATCACAAACCCTGTCACTTCCCAAGCGCAACAAGTGTTCTTCAACCCCTTCATCACCGTGAAACCCGTTGTGCAACCCATTCAACAACAACAAACTACCTATACCAATTATTTGGTCATGCCTCCATTTGCAGCATCACAAATCATCCCCGCCTCCTCAACAAAAAAGTATCCCCTCTCGTATCAACTACCTCGCTCCTTCTGCTGAGGGCAATCAAACACAGCTCACAAATCCTATACACAATAGTGTTGTCATGCAAACATCTTATGGGGGTCCAACCCAGGTTCACCCAACCTATTTGATATCGTAGCAGGCGCAACCCTTCTATCAACAACCATGGCAACCACAAAAGACTCTACCTTCAATCCCCCAGCAATACCTCGCTCAACAACAATTGCCTCCTTCACAACCCGCTTACAACCAATCCCCTTATCACACACATCAATATCCCCCACCGAATCCTCCATACTCGCCAGCCCTGTTTGACCCATATCAGGCACCCAGCTCCTGTACACTGGGGGAACCTGCCCCACCACCTGTCAAACAAGAGTGGGAAGAAATGAAGAACGCTCTCAATGAACTTCGAGCAGGAACCAAAACCAAGACCTTCAAATTTGAGGAAGTGTGTCCATATCCCTTTGATCGATCCATCACATCCACACCCTTCCCCAAACACTTTGAGATTTCCAAATTTGACAAATACATGGGAAGGTAGATCCTGTCATCCACGTTAAATAATTTTACATGGCATGCTAAGATGTAGCATATAGCAATAACTTTCTCATGTGACTCTTCCCACAAATCCTAGGAGGGACAACTCTTGAGTGGTTTTACAAAATCCCCTACAACACTATCGCAACATTTGCATAACTGTTTGAAAAATTTGTATCCTAGTACTCACAACACATTGGGAATAAACTATCCCTCCTGTATCTATGCAACTCCAAGAAAAAAGGAGGCGAGAGACTAGCAGACTACCTTCAGAGGTGGCAAGACCTCACCATAAGATTGTCATACCAACCTCTTGAGATACATTTGATAAAGATATTCATCGACAATCTTCATCCCAAACTGACACACCATATCCGCATGAATTGTCTGCAAACATACCAAGAAATCAGAGGAAAAGGAATGGACCTTGAAAAGGGTCTCATAGAAGACAACACTATCAAGCTATACAAAGAAACTCAGCACGATAGACGTAACAATGATTGGTCCCGTTATTGGAATAAGAATAAGAGTGTTGTGACCGACGGTGCCACCGATACCAAACATGTCTAGATCATTGTAGCCAGTCCAAAAATTCTCACGCCTTTATATCAGCAACCCACATATCAACAAAACACATGCCAACAGGCCACACCAACCTACTCTCCTCCTCGAGCACATTATCAGGCTAACTACCAAGCTCTCGTGAACCAAACAAATGCCATATCAGTCATGTGTCTACAAGCAAAGCCTCGAGCCCAAAATGCGTCAAAATGCACATTTACCCCCTTGGGTGATGCCATAGATGTGATCTTCCATAGAATGGTTAAAGCTAATCTAATCGTGTACACACAAATACAATCGTTTGATAAATCAATACCTAAGCTTGTGTTGTACAAAGACAATGAATACTGTGACTACCATCATGTTAAAGGACATGCCACCATAAAGTGCATGAAGTTCAAGCACTACATCCAAGACCTCATCGACTGTGAAGAGATCACCGCAGACTCTCTTTCCCAACCATCACCAAATACGGGCCTTCAAATCTATCAAAATATGTTTCCTGAATACAACTTCGGTAAAGGACCCACCAATCCCGCTCAACCCTCCAACCAAGGGAAGGGAAAGAAAGGAGATAATGCAGATAGAAAAGATTATACCAATGCATATATCAACTATGACAACCTCATCGGCTACATATCCCAAGTAAATCCCTCAGTCAATGTCATTCATGTGAAGGGCACAAATAGTCAGTGTGCAGTCACCACCCGCCGAGGAAGAATATTTGTTGCAAGTGCTAGTGCCACTCCATCTGTTGGCACACAATATAACCTATTGGAACACCCCTTCCCAAATATCCATCCTGGACCTCCTTCGTAACTTCACCCATCCACCAAGAAATCCTTAATAAATCTCTACAAGAATCATGTTTCCCCAGTGACATCGACCCTACACAATTCCAAAACCTTGTTGGCCACCTATCCACATCTTGTTGGATTTCCTTCAAACCAACAGACATGTCGTCTACCGAACTTGACCACAACCTCCCTCTCTACATCGTCGTGATGGTTAAAATATTTTGCCATGAAACAGGTCATGATAGATAATGGTTCGACCCTCAATTTATGCACTTTGAAATTCATCAAACAGTTGGGGTATACCAAAGTAGATATAATGAATGATGTCATTACCATCAAGGCTTACGACAATCTGGAATGCACATCCAAAGGTACCATCTCACAACCCATCCATTTGGACCCAGCAGTGCAAAACACGGATTGCCGCATTGTTGATCTTGAACTCCCCTTCAACATCCTCCTTGGACGCTTGTGGATTCACTCCATGAAATTTGTTCCCTCCACCTTTCATCGGTGCATCAAATTCCCACACAATGTCACTAAAATCACCATCTATGCAGATCCCCAACCCTTCGTGTACTGTCGTACGTTGGAGGCCTCTTTCCCTCATTCAAATCATTGTCATAGAATTGACATCGGTACTTCTATTGCCTGTTCCTCTAGATCCCACGCAGACCCAAAAACTATCCTCTCCTTCACTCTCTCCACTGTCAAGATCAATAACTAGGCCTACGAAGAATACAACTTGTCAGACATCTTTGCAATTAGAGATCTGTCATTCGACCCGCATACCCAAGGATGACCAAGCCAAAACACACCGAATCAAAAAGAAACCAAGACAAAGAAGATGGGCTCCACCGCATTCATCTTTGATGGAATCCTAAATGGCCAGGGAATAGACCCAAATATCAACAAATGGCTTTACAGGGATGCATCACCTCCTTACAATGGACTACTTAATTATTTCAAAAATAAATATATAGCGTCTCACAAATTGGCTACAAAATGTTGGAACTATCAAGGAGGAGGCCTAGGCCACAATGAACATGGCATGAGGGCTCCTATTGAGACCCCCCAACTAGCAAGAAATCGGGGCCTTAGTTTTGACCTTGACACAACTAGGGGCACTAATGAAAACAACTACACCTATAATAATACCCTCGTTGAAATTATCGAAGTCAAAAACGTTTCGAAAGAGAAAATTGTGAGAATCTGATGATGTCCTCGATGATGAAACCTTCCTGGGAAACTCTATCCTCCACCAACTCACCATTAACTTCATTGACCTTCCCCATGTGCATCCTGAACTCATAGACTAGGACCAACCAAGTGTCATACATATTGATGAATTCCAAAGCAAGGATGCGCTCCTAAGATTCATGGGGGCAATTGAATAGAAAAATGACTGGGGGAATGATTCAACACATGTATACAAACTAGACCCAAAGGCATACTTTGGGGAAGAGGACATCTTCAGCCACAAAACAGAAAATAAAAAGAAAAAAGAAAAAAATGGATCTCCTGGCGAAAACCCCTCTGGGGAGCTATCTGATTATAAAAATAGTAAAAACAAAGGGCGTATCCATTGGTGAAAACCTCCCTGAGGTGCCAGAGGATGAAGATCCTCCTCTTCCTCTCATCCAAGATTACAGGCCCGAATAGTCATCCATCCTCATAGAGGAAACAAAACCTATCAACCTGGGTACAAAAGAGAATCCCAACATCACTTACATCGCAGCATCACTATCAAAAGGTGAAGAAATAGACCTCACTGTTTTCCTTCAGGATTCTATAGACAAATTTACATGGTCTTATTCTCACATGTCGGGACCAGACCCTAGCTTAGTGGTTCATCATCTAGCAGTGGATCCGAATATCAAACTAGTAAAGCAGAAGCTCTGAAAGATGCATCCCAAGGTAGCATTGTTAGTCAAGGAAGAATTAGAAAAACCACTACAAGCTAAGATCATCCGCACCATTGAATATTCTGAGTGGATCTCCAACATGGTGCATGTGTCTAAGTGAGATAAATCAATTAGCATATGCACAGACTTTCAGGATTTTGATAAAGAATGCCCAAAGGATGATTTTTTGCTGCCGAATATCAACATGATAGTGGACCTCACCAATGGACATGAGATGTTGTCTCTCATGGACGATTTCTTTGGATATAATTAGATCCGCATAGCTGAAGAAGATCAGTATAAGACAACATTTACAACCCCTTGGGGTACCTTCTACTACAATATGATGACATTTGGCTTAAAGAACGCATGGGAAACTTATCAGAGAGCCATGACTGTTATCTTTCATGACATGATCCATAAAATTCTTGAAGACTATGTGGACGATATCCTGGCCAAGTCAATAAGAAGGGAAGATCACCTGAATGTACTAGAGTGTGTATTTAATTGGCTCGGTCACTATGGCCTAATGCTCAACCCTAAGAAATATGTTTTCAGGGTCACATTAGGAAAGATCCTAGGATTCATTCTATCAAGAAGAGGCATATAAATAGATCCAAAGAAGGTAAATGCTATCATGGAAATGCCTCCACCCAGATTACTTTGGCAATTACGTAGTCTTCAAGGAAAGTTGTAGTCTGTACGCCGCTTCATCTCTCAACTAGTAGATAAGTGCCTACCCTTCACTCACCTATTGCGAAAAGATACCAACTTTAAATGGGATCCATTCTGCCAGAGAAGCTTTGAAAAAATCAAATAATATCTCGCAAACCTACCTATTTTGGTATTACCAACACTAGGGAAACCTCTTATCCCGTATATCTCTGAAACTACCACCGCATTGGGGGTACTCCTAGATCAATTAGATGACAATGGAAAAGAGAGAGTCATCTATTATATCAGTTGTACATTGGTGGGTTATGAGCTCAACTATTCACCCATGGAAAAAAAATGCCTGGTAGTAGTTTTCACCACTCAAAAACTTTGCCATTATATGCTTAGTCACACAGTAAAGCTCATCTCCAAGGCTGACCCTCTCAAATATCTACTGTCCAAGACTACTCTCACAGGAGGCATGACAAACTGGGTAATACTCCTAAGCAAATTTGACCTCCATTAGTGGATGCCTATCGTTTGGTCATGTAATTTCCAGACGAACACCTATGCATGATCGAAGAACAACCAACCTGGAAGCTTTACTTTGATGAATCCTATACAACCCATTATGCAGGGGCAAGAATACTCTTCATCACCCTTAAAGTGACTACATACCCAAATCATTCAAATTGGGATTCCCCTGCACAAACAACATCGCCGAGTACGAAGCACTTACTGCTGGGCTCAAAATGATAATCCAATGGAATATCACATAAATAAATGTCTTTGGAGACTCACAACTTATCATCAAATAAGTCCTAGATGAGTTTAAGACAAAGGATGATAAATTCTTGCATTACAAGGAGATGGTCGATAAAATGAAAGAGCACTTCCTGAACCTACAGATCACTCAGATACCTATATTACAGAATAAAGTTGCAGATGCAATGGCCACTATTGGCTCCCTCCTCAAAATTCCTCGAGACACAACACAATATGAATTCGTGGTTGAGCAACTTCATGCGCCCGCTTACGAAGACATCGATTCTGAAAGGGTATGTGTCTTGGTTGGTCAATACCATGACATCCACAAATATCTAAAGAATGGTATCATATCCCTCCATATCATAAACACCCAATGCCAGAACCTTATTCGTAGAGCTTCCCGCTACACCCTTATAGCCAACACCCTATATCGTCGGGGTGATCACAATGTTCTCTCTAGGTGTTTAGATGGAAACAAGGCCACCTAGGCTTTACAAGAGGTGTATGTCAGGATCTGTGGTGCCCACGCGAGTGGCATGGTCCTAGCCAAACAACTTCTAAGAGCAAGATACTACTGGCCTATGATGGAACATAACACCTATGAATTTGTAAAGAAATGTCTACCTTGTCAACAACATGCCAATCTGATTCATGCTCTAGCCTAAGACCTGCATCCCATTGCACCTCCATGTTCGTTCTCTTCTTGGGTTTTGACCTCATTGGTAAGATCACCCTATCCTCAGAAGGACACAAATACATCATCACATCCATAGAGTACTTCACAAAATGGGTTGAAGCAATCCCACTCACTCTTTTTACAGGTGTCCAGATATCCAAATTCATCCTCTACCACACCGTTTTCCTCTTTGACATTCCTTCCACCATCTTTATAGATCATGGTACACCATTTGAGAACCAACATGTGACCAATCTGTGTGAATGCCTCCATATCTATCACCGCTTCTTGAGTCCATATTTTCCACAAGGTAACGACCAAGCTGAGGTATCCAACAAGACCCTCCTCAAAATCCTCAAAAAGGTTGTCAATGATACAGGTCGTGACTAGCACCTCCAAATCAATCTCGCCCTTTGGGCATATCACACTTCCTACCATACTCCCACAGGCACCACTCCCTACTCACTTCTATATGGTGCAAAATTTCATCTTACCAATTGAGGTTGAACTACCATCACTATGAGTGTCACTCAAGAACCTGGTCACTGATGAAGATTACCACGTGGCACGACTCACACAACATGAACTTCTAGATGAAATAAGACAACAAGCCTATGACCATCTTATTTTCTACCAAAATAGGCATAAGAGAAGCTACAACAAGAAAATCCTCCCATGCCAATTTTAGGTGGCTCAAAGAGAATCAGAAGGTAGGTGCAGATAGAGAAAAGAATGGAAGTTCAAGGTTACATGGTTGGGTCCTTATATTATCACAAAAAACTGGGTCTGGGACATATCAGCTATTGACACCATAGGGAGAACCTTTTAATAATCCCATCAATATCATTCATCTCAAATGGTTCTATGCCTAATCCATGTGGTTCACCTCATTCATCTGAAAAAACCATAAAAAGTATAAAAAGTCCTGAAAAAATATTGTCTTTGTGAAAACCTGGTAAAAAGGCACCTCGATGATAACAAAAAAATTAAAAATAAAAGCAAAAAAGCAAAAAATCAAGAGAAATAAAATTGTCCAATGGTGAAAACTTGGTAATCAGGCGCCTTGGACAAGTATGTGTGGTGAAAACCTAGCAATCATGCGTCACACATAGTAGACCATACCATTATCTATCAAAATATTGTATCAATCCATCCCATCCATTCACCTAAGATCTATCCACCATCGCCAAACTCGTGTTCCCTGGGTAGTCCACCTATCGCATGCATTAGTTACAAGATTTGCCTCATCCCATCCTTTGAGCTTTTGTACATATCACTTGTGTATAACCACCTGTTAGATCCACCATCTCTTTAAACCGCCTTCCACACAATATCCATTGTTTTTTCATAATAAATCCATCCCATCACCCTTCCACAATAAAATTCATCCCATCACCCATGTTTGTACAGGCAGTCTACAGATGCACCTCCGCTTTCGCAATAAAACCTTATTCCCACATGACTAAGCTTACCCCAAAACACTGAGCTTTTGCTCCCAGACACAGTGAGCGCAAACATTTTTTTTATTATCAAATTAACAGACAGATTTGAATTTCTCAAGCATTTACTCCCTTCACAAGCAATTGCCAGTGAATTCCCATCTCAAAAATTAATCAATCTTTTCCCATCAGGATGCATCCTTCCAATGTTGTCTTATCAATCCCTCATCGCATCAAACTTGTTCATGGAAAGAACTTTTGGACCGAATGACTGCTTGGTCATGAGGCCTTTTTGTTGATTTTCTTTTGTATTTCAATATGTCCTTCTCATGACTGTCTCGATCGTTAATATCTTGGTCCATTGTGGAAAGTACCTATTGGAGTACATGTCATTTGCGGTATGATCAGGTTGACATAGCTTGTTAGTACAGTTGTGTTTGATATTTAGTTTATGCCTATGTATGCCTCACTGAGGGCAGGATTCATACACATACCACCAAATTCCTCAAAAGATTTGGGTGTACTACGTATCCTCATGAGTAACATTTCATTGGTTCCATCATGACTAATATCTTGCATCTCTGTTCCTAACAAACTATCTGTCTGAGAGTCTAGTCCACACAAAGGAACAATGTCACTGGTGTTTTCTAACACATTGTGCATATCTCCTTTTCCAAAATCAAACTAGGGTGTTCTCTCCAACATTAACACAATATAATCCCACGAAATCATGTAGCTAGGTTGCATCTTAGAAAATCATGTTGCATGTTGCATTTTTAACTCTTGGCAAGGTTCTTATTTATCCCCTCCCCTCTACAACTAGCTATGTGATCCTCTCGGTCCTATTTGATACACACAAAAAACTGTTTCCTCATGAGCATCGTCGTCCAGTTGCATTCATTTAGTTGCATTATTGTCTTATGATGAGTAAGGTATTCATCCTCTGATATCTAGGTGCATTAATTAATTAAATTATTAGCCTTATTCGTTATTCACTATGTCATTATTCATTAAAGTCACTATGCATCAAGTCATTATTCATTATTCATTATTCATTAAGTCGTTAATTCATTACATCATTAAATCATTTTTCATTACCTCATTCATTAGGGCAGTAAGTCATTATTCATTGTATCCTTATTTATTAATTCATCTATCATTATGTCATTATGTATTCATTACTCATTATTCATAGGTGCATTGTCGTATATTAGTCATTAATCATTAAATTATTAATTACATTTCATTTTACATTGCATATTGCATCCATCATAATAAAATTCATCCATTATCCAAACATTTACTAAACATTATTCATCTCATATGCACACACTCCCTGCATCACAAATATGTCAGCATAATCATAATATTATACATCACATCTTGCATCACACACGTCAGTCCTAAACATCATCATCATGTGCATATAGAAATCATGTAAACACATACATAAAGCAAGGTTGGACCATCATAATACATTTTTGTATATATCATAATGTCTCATAAAAATACAAAAAGTCCATACATTTTGCTATGCATCTCAAATGCTCAAAATATAAAAAATGTGTATCAAATGGCTGGTGTGGCTCATGTGGTTGGTCATGAGGATGACCATGCTCCACCTATCCCATCTCCCCAAGGAGGTCTCATCCCAATGGAGGCCTGTGATGCCCCTCCCCTGTCATGTGAGTCATTATTGCTCACTATACTCAGTCACTCTCTGTCCCTCTAGGATGACATCATAGTAGCGCCGACGATAGTACTCCATCTCATAGACTGCTCTCAGCTCTCGCCTATGTGTGAAGAATTCCTCTTGCACTACCTGCATAACCCTTGGACATGTGGCAGCTTGCACAATGATCTCTTGCTTCCCCTTGTACTCCTCAGCCCTGCGCCTATAAGTGTCCCGCTCTAGGGTCATATCTTGTAGCTCCTGTCTCAAAGCATCCATCTGTTGTTGTAACTGGATCATCCCCTAAGACTCTGCCAAAACTGCCCTATCCGTCTCAATCACAGTAAACTCTTCCCCATCCACTCATTCCTGTAAGAGATCTAATGCTCTTTGCGCACTGTCTGCCTGGGTTGTCTCCCTTGTAAGAACTCCTTGTACCCGAGTCAGCTCTGCATGTACACTACTCTTAGTAGCCTAAGTAGTGTCTAATAATCTTTGTACCTGCTTCAAATTGGTCTACAGGTTGTCACCCTCTGCTACAATAGTATCATGTGTCCCTAGGTTATAAATCTGACAGTTGGCCCCTATGGTACATGTCCCTATATAGGCACCTATGGTGCCTATCCTTTCCCTGCCCCTGTACCTATCCTAGTGGGATCACCAATGACACTCTTCCTGCTGGTATCTACACTGGCCCACGCCGCCTCTGTGTTTCTACTCTCTGGCCACNATTCCCCCCATCTCCCCCATCCCCTCCATCATCGTCACCATCATGTCCTGCACCATCCCATCCTCCATTCGACTGCTCATCGACCTGCATAACTCCTGGGATCGTCAATCTGATCAGCCTATGAATGGCCCACCACTGAGCGTACATTGGTATAACACCTGCATCTCTGACTGAATCCTATGCTCACTGCCACATCACCGCTGTCATCCTCAGCCATGATGATTAGGCTCTGCTCAGGTCCACCCCAATCCCCCATACACTCCCAACCTCTCATGTCACTATTGGGTGTGGAAACCCATTCGACACATCATCCTATACCTGTCCAAACTATCATCTTACCTGCGACGAAATGTATTGTGATATCATATGTGTTTTCCTCCCAATGAGCCAGCAATCAGTCTGCACAAACCTCAGGAAATAGGTATCTAACCACCTGTCCTTTGTATATACCTATTTTTGTAGGTTCATGTGCCCCCATGCCTTGTGTCCTGCATAATAAGCCCATTCCATCTGCTTCATCTCATCCAAAGTCCTCCGCTAGTGTTCGGTGGAGTCTTTCAACTCATAACTAATAGATGGTCAATACCTGCATGCATATGACTCGTAGGTGGCTCTGGTCTCCTATTGTCTAATGGGGTGCATCAGTGTGATGTGCTCTCATGTGCGTACCAATAGTAAAGTAACCCCAGCCCCCAGTGTCATACCCTTCCGGTAGGCGCACATATGTAAGTCATAGTATAGTTGGTCGAGGATGGTATACAAGAAATACTACGCCCCCTCGTCCTCCAGCATGGCACTTAGTACCTGTGCCCACCCAACCAGGAATCCATGTCCAGCATGATCAGGCATCATGCATCCCCCATCTAACCCTGCCATGTATAGAGCTACTCGGCGCAGCCATGGTCGTGTTGCCATCGTTGCGCTCCAGGACATCCACTATCTTGATGTTGGAATCTGGGCATATGGTCGCCCAAATGTTGTCTCTAGATAGGGCTTCAAACCCTCACGTTCATACTATGGTATCAATCCCCAGATTAGAATACGATAAATCTGCCAAATATCATAAAGGGTGATGGTAGCCTCCCCTGTCGGGAAGTGAAAGATTGAGGTTGGGTTGTGACACCTCTAAATCAGTGTTGTCATAAGCGCATTATGTGCTCTCAATCATGGCAACATATGTACATGCTCCAGGTCACACAAGGTGACATGTCCCCATTCCTCTACCGTCAATCGATCAAATAATGCCATCATGTCAGGATAGGACTCTCAAGACTACAATGGTATTGTATCCTCCTACACACGCAAGTCAATCATGTCAGACCCTTTCCTAGTCCGAGGCATCCATTATTCTTTCCCCCTATATCATCTTCCTCTAATTTTGGCTTCTTTGAGTAAATCAATGCAGACGTCGATTAACCCGCGCAAACGCCGATCTACGGAGATGACGGTTTAGACCATCATCTCTGTCGTCTGCTCAGACGTGGAGTCTAATATGTCATCTTTGATCCCCCCTTTACCTTCAAAGACGTTGATCTTTGATCAGGCATCTTCGCAGATGATGATTGGTTGATCATCATCTGCGCCAACAACGATCGGTCGATCAAGGTCTATGCCCCGACCTCATTTTTCCCTTTTTGGAGCAATAAATTCTATCTAAATTAAAAATTTAATAACTTGATAGATAGGGCATGTCAAACTCATCGGTGTTCCTACGTCTTTGGGTTGCTAGTAGGTCTGGATGCGCTCTCCAAGCTAGACAAGGTCTCAGGGGTCAGCTATCATTCTCGCTCTGCTCTCTCTTTTTTGCTCTTCTTGAGTGAAAATGACTTCTCTACGGGCCCTGGTGGCCTATTTATAAACCCTTTGAGACCCTTTTTTTGCCCTGGTCCCTTTTTTCACCCCATTTTTTCCTGATATGTCATGAAATTAGTCTTTCTCCTCTCTTTTCGCCTTTTCGAGAAAACTTTTACAAAAAACATATTTTTATATTATTTTCTTGAGGGGGGACCACCCTTCACCATCGTCGCCCTAGGTCCTCCTATTCTTTCTATGGCATCTCATTTTCTTTTCTTTGTCACGACATCATTCTCAACGCCGCATCAAAGAGGGCAAAATGTAGACATCTAAAATTGTCCCTGCACACTCATATTAATTTAATTAATATTCCCTTAGCATTATAGTTAATTCTAGTTAATTAACTGTTTTTGTTATATTTATCTATTGGTTTAATTACATTTATTTATTAAATTAATTCATTATTCTATGGTATCTAAAGTTAATTTAAATACCCTTCCCTAATGCATTAAATTTACATTTAATATATGATTCTCCACAAAATCCCCATTTAAATAAATTCTAATTTATCTATTTCACTCCGCATCCTAATATTCTTCTGAGCTATGATTAAATTTAAATCTAATTTAAAATTAATCTTAATCCAATCTAGAATCCTACCCTAAGCCTACCCTACTCCTACTCTACACCCATCACCTCACTCTCTAAACCTACTTTCCCACTAAAACACCCACTAATCCCACTTAATTAGGCTAAAAAGGTGATTCCTACCCCTTTTAGTGCTAATGAGTTGCTCACACATGTGTGAGAAACTCATCCCAAGGAATCCACCCAACTTCCTTAAATGCTCTTACACCTTGGTCCCCCCACTCCTTTCTCCAAGTTTGCTCACACATGTGTGAGCAACCTTGAGCCTCTCAAAACTTAAAGGCTTGTATTGAATTTTTGCATGACATGTCATTTTTCCCTTGTGTCCTCCATGTGGCATCTATGTGGATGAAACATAAGCTCCACCTCACCCAATCACTCACCTTCCCACCAAAATTCTATAAATATGAGCCTTGTCAAGAGCAAATCATCCATTGTTTTTATGCATTGTTATTATGCTAACATAGCTCTAGAATCTACATTTTGTTTTCATGTTCTTAGTTCATTTCAATCTTAAGAATTTAGATATTACATGTTAGGAATCAATGAAAAATGAATCTTAATCTTTCTTGATCTTGCATGCCATCTTAGCTTAGTATTTGCATTTGCATCTCTTTTTGGAAGCTTGGGGCAAAGTTCTTCATACTTTGTTCTTGAGTTTTTCATCTCATTTCGAATAACTTACATCTTAAATCAACATCCATATCAAGTGAGATTCATATTTTGTGTTGGGAGAGCATACCTACAATCCATTTCAAGAGAAAATCTAATAAGTCTTAAATAGGGTGCAACTTATTGTAGCTCAATCCTATGTTATTTGGATTTCTTTGTTTGTTTCTTGCTTATTTCATGACTTAAATCCTCATATGTGCTAACCCAATAATGTTTTTATGTTTGAGCTTGATCCCAACAGGTTGAAGATTTCCCAGTACACAGTTACTATAGATGGACTAATCGGTAACCTTATTGCATTTGAGTTAAATAACTTTGATAACAACATTCCAAGAGTTGAGGCTTCTTTCAAGGCATCTGTGTCTAATATACCGACAAGGAAAGGTAAGGAAACAAGTCACGATTCTAATTACATGTCAAGTTATTCCAGAGAACTTAAATTTGTCTTGGATGAAGAAAGGAAACAAGGATAGCTTGAGGCTCTGCTAGCTAAGAGACTACCTAGAGGTACTAGTAAGTACAAAGGTAAACTTCCACTAAAATGTTTCACATGTAATAAGATTGGACATATTGTTGCTAGATGTCCTAATGGTGAACAAAAAGATAATTTTAGAAGGTTTAAGGGAAAAGAGAAGAAATAATGCTTTGTTGCAGTGGATGAAGATGTTATTGATGAAGAATTGAGAGATAACGAGGAAGAGGAGTTTATATTTGTTGTAGTCAAAGAAGATCCATTAGAAGGAGAAAAGGCACTGGTCTCTCAATTAAAACAAAATGATGAATAGATTATTGACAGCGGGTGTTCACATCACATGACCGGTGATAAGAGTAAGTTCATTAAACTTGATGAGTTTGATGGTGGTGT
This sequence comes from Thuja plicata, assembly GCA_018584345.1. Taxonomy (NCBI): domain Eukaryota; kingdom Viridiplantae; phylum Streptophyta; class Pinopsida; order Cupressales; family Cupressaceae; genus Thuja; species Thuja plicata. Next base: position 535,696 of record MU227788.1, read on the forward strand.
GGTAAGGTTTGGTAATAGTACACCTTATTTGGTTAAAGGTAAAGGCACTATTTCTTTGAATGGTAAGAGTAACACAGACAATGTTGATTATGTGGATGATCTAACACATAATATGTTAAGTGTGGGTAAACTAAATGATAAAGGTTACAGACTAGAATTCAAAGGTGGTGTAGGCAAAATAATTGGAAGCTTTGGTGATGAGATTGCTACCGGTATGCAAACTAGAGGTAATTTATTCCATCTTAATACTACTATGAACAGTTGTTTAATTGCAAAGGTTGAAGATAGTTGTCTATGGCATATAAAATTTTGCCACGTAAACTTTGATAGTTTGATAAAATTAAGTAAGACTAATGTAGTTAGAGGATTTCTCCAATTAGTCAAACCAGACAACATGATGTGTAAAGAATGGAAATTGGGTAAGTTAACTAGTTCTACTTTCAAGAGTAAGTATTTTTCATCTGAAATCATACTCGATTTGGTGCATGCTGATCTTTGTGGACCTACGAGACAAAGGAGTTATTAAGGTGAATATATTTCATACTATTTACTAATGACTATTGTAGAATGATGTGAGTAACTTTCCTAAAGGAGAAGTATGATGCATTTTGTAAATTCAAAGCATTCAGAGCATTGGTTGAGAAGGAATCAAGTAAGAGTTTGAAATGCTTAAGGTTTGATAGAGGTGGTGAGTTTACTTCTATATAATTTTTTAAGTACAATGAAGACAATGGAATCAAGAGACAGATGTCTGCACCAAGGACTCCACAGCAAAATGACATTGTAGAAAGGAAGAATAGAACAATAGTGGATGCTACAAGGACTATTGATTCAAGGAGATGTACCAAATATGTATTGGAGAGAATAAATCAGTACTATTTTTTACACATTGAATCGTGATGCAGAGTAGGCAACTAGAAGAATGACAATCCCAAACACTACTTCTCCAACCTTTGGCTTATCTCCTAAACCAACATCGAATCTGGTATCCTCAATTCACCTATCACCTATACAGTCATAATATTTGTATTCCAAGGGAGTGATAAGACTTATTCCTCCTTAATATATCTCAGATTGATCTACTGACCAAGTTTGAATACCTCTTTCAACAATTTACCTCACATAACCCAAAAATGTCCTATTTGGCTAGTAGCCCTAAGGACTCAAATTTTCCAAAACAACTTTGAAATTTCCCAAATTACTTCCCAAAAAATTTATGTTTTCAAATACCCTATATGGATTTTAGTCAAAATCCTGAATCTTCTCCTGCACCCCCAAACACTCAACAAAGGACACAGACCTAATAGGCCTAATTAGGACTAGTTTCCAAAGGAGGTCCTACGAAATGGGTTCACATAATCACCAAAACCACTTGTATATGATCTACTATCCCCAACTACACTATTTTAATCATTTATTTGGTTCTTACCACTCCTTCATATGACTATGACTCACTTCTTCACAGTTCTAGACCAAACAAATGGGTTTGTTTAGCCTAGGGCTTGGTGGGAAAATTACCAAACCTTACTCCCTGATCCTTCCCTTCAGGATTCTTAAAGTACATCCCCTAACATGAATTCCACCATGACTCATGAATTTTCCATGGTGGGATTGCAAGTTAGGGCTCCATCTTTGACTGTTCCCTATAAACAAGGTTTTTCGGGACTGTGTTCACTAAATGATTCACAACTTTCACTAAACACCACCAAATTGAATCAGAACAAATGAATTTATACGATAACACAAAAATCTATATTAATCCTTCAAAGTTTCATCAATTTCAATCACCAACAGAATGTATAGTACGGAAAATCGGATAATTTAAGCAAAATCAGGGTTTCTTCATTCAGAATCTCCACCAAAGTTTGTGCATTGATCATCATCTTCCATGGATTATCTAATTGGACCTAAATAGGCCTCTCCCAATGGATAAAACTAATTTTCAAATGGTTGAGGCCGGTTGTTTCCAAGTTGCAACTTCTCAGGCAACTTTTGAAAAGTTGCATAGCAACTTTTAAATGTTGCTTGACAACATTTACACTTTTTGAGCACTTTTTACAAAATAGTCTCTAATGACTCTAAATGAAGTTGTAGGATCTTTTAAGCCTTACCAAACATCATTTAATCATAAACCTACCTTTACACCACCTAAAGACCCAATTCTAACCTTTAATATGCCCTGTAGTCTAATTAGGACTCTAGGTTTATAAAACACCTTAGAGCCCATTAGCCTTACAAATTGGGTCATTTACATCCTTGATTGAATTGTGGATGATCCTACTGGATCCAAACCTTTATTCCTATCTACCAAACACTTGATTACATTAGGGTGCCCTGTACCATACTCTGAGGGCCGAAAAACTCAAGTCCCTTACATTGGCAACTCTGAGACTTGGACTATAGTTTGTTCAATGGTGTCTGTAGTCAGCCAAGTGGCATCTTCCAGGGGTTGATGCTTCAATTTGACCAGGTATTCATAGTATGTATTCCTCCTTGTTTTCTTTCTTACCCTCTTGTCAAGGACATATTCAATCTTAGGTTTGGACTGTTTAGGGAGATCTTGCAACAAGTCTTCATTGTTCTCCTCAAATTGACATGTATCACAAACATCACTAACAGTGCCCTTATATGCATAAATGTCAGAAACATTAAAAATAGGAGAAAGACCTATATCAGGAGGAAGATCAATTTTGTAGGCATTGGTGCCACACTTCTTGAGGATCTTGAATTGACCTATCTTCCTCATTATTAGCTTAGTGAACTTTTCTTTTGGATGCCTTTCCTTTTTTAGATGAATCATAACCATATCTCCCACTTGAAACTGCACATCTCTACTCTTCTTGTCTGTTGCTTGCTTATACTTGTCAGTAATATGTGTTAACTTATCTCTCACTTGTTGATGAATGTCTCTCATCACTTCTACAAAATATTCTTCTTGTGCACTTCTCCTTTCCAAGCCTCTCACATCTCTAAACTATAAAACACCTCTTGGGTGTATCCCATAAATAATATGGAATGGGCTCAGATTAGTGCTCCTATTCATTGAGTCATTGTAGAAGAATTATGCTTGGGGAAGGAAAGAATCCCAAGTTGCTCCATGATCTTTGGTTAGACACCTTAATAGGTTCCCAAATGACCTATTAACCACCTATGTTTGTCCATCAAACTGAGGATGATAGGCTGAAGAAAAGGAAAAACTTGTACACAGTCTCTTCCAAAGAGTTCGCTACTGTATGAAATGATGGATAATGGTAAACCATGAAGTCTTACTACCTCCTTGAAGAAAATACCTGCAAAATGGGATGCATCATGTGTATTTTTACAAAGTAGGAAGTGGGCCATCTTGGAGAATCTGTCCACCACAACATATATACTGCCATGGCCCTGTTTTGTCCTTGGAAGTCCTAACAAAAATTCCATGATGACTGAATCCCATGGCTTACTTGGAATTGGTAAAGGAGTATACAAACCTGCATTTGAACTAATCCCTTTCACCTTTTGAGAAACCATGAACTCTTCAACAAACTTTCTGATGTTTGTCTGCATCCTTGGCCAAAAATAAAACCTCCTAACAAGTTGAAGTGTTTTTCCAATTCCATAATGTCCTGATAGACTTCCACAATGCTTTTCCCTTACAATTTTTTCTCTCATTGGGCATCTAGGAATGAAAAGATGACTCCCTTTAAATAGAAAACCCTCTTGTAAAATAAAATTAGAGAACTCCATGTGATACTTGTCTCCCATTTCCATGCATACTTGATATGCTTCTTTAAAGTCTTCATCTTCTGGATATGTTTCCTTCATTGAACTGATCCCAATGCTTTCCAATTGAATCTCCCTTAATGTCAAATTTCTCCTGCTACGGGTATCAACCACCTTATTGGCTACCCCTTTCTTGTGCTTAATTACGAAAGTGAAGGCTTGAAGATATTCCATCCACTTCATGTGTCTATGGTTCAATCTCTCCTACCTATTCAAAAAACTAAATGCATGATTGCAAAGAAAGACCACAAATTCCTTGTGTAATAAGTAATTTCTACATTTTCTCAGAGACTGAACCATGGCATATATTTCTAGATCATAAGTACAATATTTTTTTTTGCTTCATTCATTTTCTCACTGAAAAAGGCCACAGGCCTGCCCTCTTGACTCAAAACTCCTCCTATAGCCCTATTGTTTGCATCACATTCAATTGTGAAGACCTTATAGAAATCTGGAAACACTAAGATGGGTTGATATGATACCCTCTTCTTCAAATACTCAAAGGACTTATATGCATCACTAGTCCAAGAAAATTGACATTTTCTACCCCCTTTTATGGTGCCAATCATAGGTGCACATACACCACTAAAGTTCTTTATAAATTTCCAATAAAAGTTTGTAAAACCATGGAAACTATTTACCTCACTTAAATTTATAGGTTTAGGCCAATTGAGTATTGCTTCCACCTTGGAGGGATCCATCTTGAGACTATCCTTAGAGATTACAAAACCAAGAAATATCAACTCTTCCTGCAAGAAGACACATTTCTCCAAATTTATCTTTAACTGCCCCTCATATAACCACTCATATAGGCCTTCATTCGTCTTGAAAGAAGATTTCAACTCATCCCCCTCTCTTATCTTGATTTGGTAGTATCTACTCTTCAAATCCACCTTAGAATAGTACTTTTCTCCTCCTAGATAGACCATCAAGTCTTCTATCCAGGGCATGGGAAATCTATATCTGATGGTGATCTTGTTTATAGCTCTAGAGTGTGTACAAAATCTCCATGTTCCTTCCTTCTTTGGAGCCAAAATAGCAGGGAATGCACAAGGACTTATACATTTTCTTATGAAGCTTTGGTCTAGAAATTCTTGTATTTGTCTTGCAATTTCCTCATTTTGATCTGGTGTCATCTTGTAGACTACTTTATTGGGCAATGTAGAAGGCCAAGCAAAGGATTTTGACATCAAAGAAGGAGATCTACATTCATCCATCAAGTCTTCCTCCTTTCTCTCTTCTTAAATTCAACACTGTGGCAAATTATAAAATCTACTACATGAGGCTTTATCTTACACGATTTCCTTTTTATTTTTTTGTTGAGTCAAAGCTATTACATCAACATTCTTGATCACATAATTAGAGACAATTGCATCTACATGGTATGCTATACTTCATTGTTTAGATATAATCTCAGCTACATGTCAGCATCCTTTTAATTACATTAATTTCAATTCAAGGTTGATTCCTATATAGGGGTTTGACTAAGGAAAATCCCTCCCCCAACCTTCATTCCCTTCTTTTCTATGTGTAGGAACATATTTTTGGAGTTTCAGATTTGGATTTTGGGATTTTTAGAACTAGTGGGAGATCCTTCACAGATTTCATCAAATTTGGAGTCTCCAAGACAAGGTTGAATTTCTTGGACAAGGTTAAATTTGTTTGACATAGTCCTTTGGATCTGAGATTTTCATAGTCTGAAGTTACAAGTATCAAAGTGCCAGATCTAGAACCATTTCTAATTTTGATAGTTCTATGATAGTCAAAACTAGATTTGAAGATCATTCCTCCTCTCCTAGCTCCAAGGTGAGTTACCCGTTTCTATTTTCCCCTTGAACATTCTTTCATAGATCATATTCACATTTACATATGAGATTTACATATCATTTACATTTTATCATAAGGAAACACCAAAACTCCAAATTGTGTCATCATGAAGTTCCACCCTAACTCTCTTGGTTGTGCTAATTGAATTTACTTTGTTGGTAGTTTTGCATTCCAATGTATGTAGAACTTGATGGTCTACCATTGATCAAAATTTTACACATCACATTTTGGTGAACTTGACGCTTTCATGCATTATACTTTTTGATTTGGTAGTTATATCTTATTTATGTGATCTTCTTTGCAACAATTGTAGTACCAAGTCATTACATCATATCATTGCATTGTATAGGTTCCACTTCTATTTTTTGTGTTAGATAAAATTTGTTGTCTTTCGTTATGGAGCTTTCTAAATTGTATTGGCATGTGTAGTCTATGTTGTTATATTTTTCCTTATTTATCTTTATTAAATGTATGAAGTGAATCATATTATTTTGCATTTCATTATATTTGTATTCTTTCATGGTATTCTTACATATGACATCACGAAGATAACCAACATATCTCCCCCTTATAAGACATATTTCAAGATCTCATGTGCTTTCATCATTCAAATATTAACAAAATGTATGGAGTATTTTGATGGCCCTAAAGAAAAATATTTTAATTCCACTCCTATAGTGCCTACTAATCCTGATCTAGTTCCTAATGATCCCATTATAGAAAGACCTAGATCTCCTCCTTCTCACCCTATTCTAAGTAGTAGCCTTGATGAAGCTAACATATGCAATTTTTTGGATGATCTAAGAAATTTTTTCTTAGATGATTTCCCTTTGAGGATATTGAATAATTTGGACAATACTTCTTCTACACTTAAGGATGATAAGGATAGTAATCAGGATTTCCCTCCAAAGAATATTCCTTCTCTTCACACTCTCAAAACTCTCACACTAAATTTTATTCACCATTGAGATATGATCTAGGACCCAACATTAATGAATGTAGACTAATATTCCTATAGATCCTTCTACACAATTCCATTTCATAACTCAAGGTCCTACTTCACCTCAATCCTTTCAACCCAAATCTTCTTTTTATATTCTTTTTCCAATTGCATTACATTTTAATGAATGTCTGTCGTAAGCCAAAAGAATCTATGGGAAGATTAAAAATCATCCTAGCGTTAAATTCCCTTATCAAAAATGTCCCCAAGATCAAAAACCTATTAATTGTAAGTTTTGTGTGCCTACCATCATACTAATGAACATTCTCTTGCGGACTATCTAAGGTTTACAAGATTTATTAGAGATTTGGATAATAAAGGTCATCTCCCTTTAACAGTGGATATCATACAATTTCTTTATATCATACCTTAGCAATCCAATTTTCCTATTATGTCACTCTCCATTATGAAAACCTCTATGTGTAATGAGCTTGAGGGAACCATAATAGGAAATCCTTCTTTCTCTCTCAACTGGGGGGGCAAGGGATCATCATTTCTTCATTCTTTGAGGGATACATTTTCTCCCTTTGCTAGCAAGTTTCTTTTATATAATGACATCCTTCTGGCATGCATTTGTTATGCTTTCTTGAGAGCACATATCTTTTATATACGAGAAACAATATAGGGAGCATGATGTGCCTTCCCTTTCTTTCTCTCTTCTCATTGAATGTATCCAATATCCGTTGTGACTTTTCATTTTTGTATACTATGATGTTCTTTGTTGCATGAATTTGTTGCCTTCACACACAGTTGCAACCTTATTCTTGAAATTGTTTATCTATTTATTACTTAGGGTGTATATTATATTTCTTTCCTTTTCTCATTTCGTAGGATCCATTATATCTTTTTTGTTCATCTCTTTTATAATATGATGTCCTTTCATGTACAAATTTTTTGTTTAGGATCTTTCTCCTTAATGAGATTACTATCCTCCTTACAATTTCTTCCTTGCTTGAAATTACATATCTTATATAATTGAGGTTGACCACTCAATAGACATAAGGTGGCATCCTTCTTATCCTTCCTTTTCATCTCTATGTATTTTTATTTTATTTTTTATGATGGTGCATTCTTTTTGGCATGAGATCCTTTTTTTTCATGCAAGATCTGAACATCTTTGCTTAACAACCCTTTTTCATGCCTCAAAAGGGCATGTCTATCATTTTCATCCCCATTCTTTCATTCCTTTCCTCGATTACTGGCTTACTTTATATATGATATCTTTTCTAGCATCATATGTATGTTTTACATTAGGATTTTCTCTTATTTACAACTTATTTTTCTTGGAATTGCATATCTATTATGGAGTAACTATTATTAAGGGTATGTTATATACTTTGTCTTTCCTTCACACTTGGGGGGAAATATTTCTTGTATATTATTTTTCTCTTTTGTCTAAGGATCTACTTTCCTTACTACAGTGGCATTTGTTTATCATGTGACATTATTTTCTTAGAAAGAATTGACCATTCTGATGTGGGATTATCTCTTCAATAAGAGGTGTGCATCCTTGATCACAACATCTTCTTTATTTGCATAAATATTTTCATTATAAACACCTTCCCTTACTTTGGGTTTCAGAGTATGTCATCCTTCATCAAGAATCTCTATTTCACCTAGCAATACGGGGCTAAATGGGTGCATTCTTGTTCTCTTCCAACCCTTTGTCTTGAAGATGATATATTTGCTCAAGAAATACTCTTCAAGGTAGGTGTCTTGTAAGCCAAGATATCTTCCTTTCAAGGGTCTCTTCCCGCAAGCAAAATATCCTTTAACAATTATCTATTTTCTTAGCTCATAAGAATGAACACTCTTAGCTAAGTTCATGGCATACATTGTTGTTTTAAGGATATCTTTTTGTTGTTAGAAGTAGGTATCCTTAATTCTCTTCCTTATAAAGCCTCCTAAGTTGCCACCATAAGAATGGGGGCATACATATAGCCTCCCTTGTACATTACATTGATCCATAGACTGATCACTTTTCATGAATTCACATGGAAATTTCCATAAAGAAAAATCCTTGAACATGGATTCATACAAAATTTCTAAGACTAATCCCTAGACAAGGATTCATACAAAATTTCCACGAGACTAATCCCTGAACATGGATTCATACAGAGTTTCCATAAGACTAATCCCTAGACATGGATCCACATGGAGATGATGGTTTCCATAAGACTGATTCCCACAAGCCACCCTGTGCGCAAATTTTTCTAGGTAAAATTGATTGCCATACTACAATTTCCTAGACCATCAATTCTCCTTCCTCTTTCTTCTCTGCCCATGGATCACCTAAGCATAACATAATTTTATACATGTGTTGGATTCATGGTATCTCTCTTCGCTCTCATTATTGTGCTAGTATGTTAGACCATGGAGTTGGTATTGTCTTTGGGTGATGTTCTTGTTCTTCCTATGTGATCACTTGTGCTCTTGCAATAAATTTCCAGACATGATATTAGTGAATGAGACATTTATGGCCGAGCTCTCCTACACTAGTTAATTTGGAGTTTTGTTTTAGTTCTTTTTTGTGTCTTTTTTCTTTGCTTTTGCTTTTTTCTTTTCTTTTATATGACCTTGTCCATGGATGTGGAGTTAAGATCCTTATTTTGGGGGCTTACGTCCTTAAACTTAGTGATGTCTTATCTCTTTGCAATTCGCCTATCATCTCTCTCTAATCTTTTCTTCTATCTTTTCCTTTATCGTGAGCATGAGTTTTTCTCATAATCCTGCTAAAGTGGGGGCTAAATGTACCATCCTAAAAAGTAGGCACTCAATTTATGTACATTTTGGGACCATTTTTAGGCTACTTTAGTTTGTTTCTTATGGTAGGACCTCCTATTGTACCTAAATGCATACTTAATTTAGATATAGGTCCTCCTCCTTAAAACCTGAGGTTGGCTCTAGTTTTTATGCATATTGTTCCCTTTTCAACCCATTCACATAATTCATTTTACCCTTAGGTCCTTTACATGCATTTTAGATTTCGGGATTGGCCCTGATTTCCTGACTGACTAAAGTTTTCAAAGCTTCTTCTTGGCACACAACCCTAGGTCTTGAGCAAACTTTTCCTGGATGAGGTCGACTCAAGTCGTCCTTGTTTTGGACAAGGTCGATCCAATTTGGCATTGTCCTAGGGATTTGCATTTTAGTGTATGGGAATCTTGTGAAGCCACACATTTTTCAAAGATGTGTAGAAAAAATAATTTCATATCTATAAATTATCTAGCAACTACATGAGTTAGATAAGATGCAGCAAATATGATAGAAGAAGGGTTTGTCTTCCCCGCTTGTTGTAAGTTTACCAACTTTATGGAAACCAATAAGAATGGTCTATAGATCACATATATCCCATTTTATAGTCTTAGAGGATGTACTTTGAATGCGCACGGGTTTTTTTATCCTAAGAGTTTCATTAACCAAGTGAGGTCAAGTATTAAAATGCCTTCATTTTTGCATGAGGTGTTGATTGATGACTTGACATGACTAAAATTTTACTCACTATTAATAAAGTGGTGAAAAAAAAGGATAGGAATAATTTGAAATATTAAGTTGAGGGAAATACATAAACCTAACATTTTTGGTTCATTTGTAGAATAAAAGCATCCTATGATGAGAATGAAAGGATGTCGGATCATGTTGATCAATTGACTCCTCCTGAGGAAAAAAAGCCTATACTCCATAGAGATCCTAGCGCTCCAATTAAGCCATGTGTCATAGCCCCAAATGAGGAGCCTAAAGAGAAATCTCAATTTTTAGTTCCCCCAAAGATGAACCTATGAAAAGGCGGAAGGTTATTGATCCTAAGGAGAGAGGGAAAGTTATTAAGACCATAGATGTAGAAGATATAGTAAGGAATTTGTAGTACAAGAGACTTTGGGGCATGAATATTCACCTTCAAGGGTTACTGTGCCAATGTTTTCAACAAGCAAGAGAGATCAAAACCTCAAGGTTCCCAAGCAAATGGGATAATTATAAAAAAAAGTTGTTGTGATATGGAATAATAATGATCCTTCTTAATGGCCTAATGTGGCAAATAAAATGTTTCCACAAATTGGTTTCAAAGTTGATAACATCACTCCTCAATAAGGAATGAAAATAGTGCAGGAGAGTGGATTATTAGTGCTTCCCAATCGGGATATAACCACTACATTGGATTTTGATACCATTGGTACATAGAATAGAGAGGTATATAGAACTAAAAAGCAAGAAGAGAAAGAAGTCTCAGGATCAAGGTTTATCCCTAGCTGTGAAACATTGGAAAATTTGGCCCTTAGCCCCAAATACTAGCAAGCCAAATGTTGTCAATAATTTAAAAGAGGTAAGAGGAGAAGTGATAATAAAGAGGGTATTAGATACCCATGATGCACAAGTTGCATCACCAGTAGTGAGCATTTATCTATTTAGTAAGGCTACAATAAAGAAGTTGCATGCACATCATAGATAAACTAAAGTAGAAGTATATTCAAGTCATGATTGAAAATAACCAATTGAAGTCTAAAAAATTGGTGTGTTTATCATATCAAGCACTTCCAGCTTCATAGAATAATTTCCATCAGACATGGAAGCATTTTTCTCATATATTAAGGAGTTTAAGGAGCAAATCAAAGGGGTCAAAGAAGACAAAATGAAAATTATTGGTAAGTTTTTTTGTTGGTATGTAATCATGTTTAGGCTCTTAGGTGGCTTGTTCTGTTGGAAAGTGATAGTTTTTTGTATGCTATGAGACACTTATGGGTTTTCATTTATGACAACACATCTGATATATTGATCGCTTGGAATGAAGCTTTTTTTTTGGAGATACAGTCTTCAAAATAACTAAGTACAAAAGCAGAAATACAGAGTATAACAGTATTGTTTTGGATAGCGAAGAGTGAGTATGATGTTTTATGACTAGCGAGCTTAGAGGGAGATACTATGGAGTATGTATGACCTCTACCTGAGATCAATTTGGTTTTGTAGATGATTACAGTGAGTTAGAGAGATTTGACGACATGCGTAGACAACATAACAACGTAACAAAGTAGTTGAACAAGTAGCGATGATTTGAGGAGTATGTCATAGACTCCTAGCAAGCTAAGTTGGATTATGATTTTTGATAACCTATATTTTGGTTATGTAAGAGTGTCGACTTTGTATTTGCTCTTTACATTATTAATTATATTTTTTATTAAGAGCCGACTATGTATTAATAATTAAGAGATCTGACTTAAGAGATCTGCGTAGTCAACCTCTGCTCTCACATCTGCCATTTGCATACATACATATCCTTTCTTGTATCATGTCCACTCATTTCTCTTTACAAAAAGTCTTCATATATATATATATATATATGAAGACTTTTTGTA
>MU227788.1:581758-595015 GCA_018584345.1 Thuja plicata
CATAGGTTGTCACTTAGTATCTGGCATCTATGCTACCATCCTTGAATCAGTCTCATGACTGTCAATAGGCTTTATGCTAATCTTACTACCATCCTTGAATCAACCTCCTTCTTAGACTATCAATAGGTTTAAGGTAAGACCGATGATACTATCATGAGTCAACCTTCTGGTAATCTGTTAGGATATACCTCAATTACAAAAGATTGTTAAGTCTTGCTCTGTTAAGAGACTTAATGCTTCAATGGTTAAACTAAAGCAAAATGACCTGTTTCTAATGCAACTTAATTGTAGATTTTCAAATCTATTTACTTACAATATCTTTTTGATCAATGTATCAATTCAATTCCTTTATACTTAACTCTTTCTTCTCTGTGATGCTGTGCTTCACTGTGTGTCAATGTCTGCAGAATTATTTAGCTCTCCCTTAGCTTGATTGATCAGGACTGCATGAAGTTTTATCCTTCATCAGTTTCTCTTTAGCATCTTTTTATCAATTCACTCCCCCGTGTATCTGATTGCTTGCGAAAATAAATTATGCTTGTCTCTTATATAGACATGATATTCCTTAATTCTAGGTTCTTGATTCTTGATTATTGGCGTGAAAAACAATCTAGCCAAATTGATTTGCGGCATTAAATCCTGATTTATCTCATAGTTATCTTCTTGCCAACTGTACAAATCAATTACTTAACGGTGGTTGAATAAAGCAAATAAAACAACTAGTTAAGTCTATCCTTTAGCTCTGCCAGCTAGATATTTTGTCATTTATTGATCTCTGTTTTGTCGGTCAATTTTGTAGTTCGTCATCGGTGATAACTGCCAATTCCGTCGGTGCAGCTTCAGTTAGCTTCGGGATCTCCGTCCGTCGGGCATCATCGGATCTTGCTCGTCGGGCAACATTGTTTTTATCTCGTCGGGCATCCTGTGATTCTACTTCGTCGGGCAACACTGTCTTCTGCTTGTCGGGCATCATTGTGACTCTTTCTCTGTCTTTATCGATGGTGTGCACTCCGTCGGTGTGGTCTGTCACTTGGTGAGTACTTGACTTTTATGCATTGCAAAATCATAATCTCTGTTCCATTGATTCTCTGAAGTCTTTGGTATGACCATACTGATGATATCAAGTTTGACATCAATGATAATACAAACCATTAACTGATTTAATGTCTTGCATCATCTTCAACTTAATATAGTCAAACATTCAATCAGTTACATGTCATCACATACAATGGATCTGGTGGCATCACTATTTCAAACTAAGTTGCACAAGTAAGTATGGAACTGCATTATGACAAGTTATATTATGCATCAGTTCCATTACACATTGACCATATAGACAAAATTAGCATTATTGAAGATGCACTATATTGTCACTTGTAATATTATTGAAAAACAACCATCGGTTAATGGGTACAAATTAGCATCGGTGAACACACACAGAAAAGTTAAACACTACTTACCGAAATGTATCGGTCATTACACAAAAGACAAGTCGTTAAGTTTAAACCAGCAGACGTCGATGATCTGTGAGCTGATAGATGTTGTCGTCGCCACTTTCCGAAAAATCATCAGCGAAGTCACCGAAACTACTAGCAACCCCGACACTTTACACCTACACCGAAGATGTTGTTTATGCCTCAACCAATGAATTCAGTCTTTGTATACCGAAAAGTTGTTGGGCATTAATGACAACTTAGGGCACAAAAGTTATAAAAGTCTGATGGAAAAATTCATTTCGTACCCGCAATTTTTGAGCAATGAACCAGAGTGATTGAAGAGAAGATTGAAGTGCGACCTCAGCAATATTCTAACACAACTCAAAGGATTCACGAGTGATCACAGAGATTCAGTAAGTACCTTCATTCACCGACCACACTGTTTAAGTTATGGAAAACCCTAAATTTCTGAAAATGATGGCATCTACTTCAAGAGTTGAAAAATTGAAAGAGGATAAGAAGAAAACGATCAATCTTATCAGCAACAACACTTGTGTTGAACCCAAATACAATCTACACCCAGAAAATCGCATCACAACCTGATGATTCCAGAGCATTCTCCAGAATCCCACCTAGGGCTTTGCTGGTAGAGGATGCAAGGTCTTATATACATTGCAAGATCTCGGAATTAGGAGATCTAGACCTAGACAATTCCTATAGAGAACTTTGTGATGAAGCTGGAAACCTCAAAGAAGAGAACAAGCATCTGGAAGTGAAAGGTCTAACGAATGCATTACATTTTCCCAGGGTTTTTAAGACATAATGGATAAGGATAGTTCTTAGCATATTGCATAACCAGACATTATGGCTTGATAAGACAAAATGAATAACAAAAGATGTTATTCATGTTGTTACTGGATATCCTACAACCGAAAAACCACAAGCTCACAAACACCCATTCTTGAAGGAAGTGGAAAAGCTAACTAGTGCAAAATCAGAGAAGAGAGGTCCCAAGGTCAACACTATCACCGACGAGGAACTCAAGTTTGGTGCATGTGTGGTAGGCTACAAAATATTCCATGCCAGTAGAGTGAACAACATAGCAAGCACTGCTATGAGAACAACCTACAAGATCATAAAACTAGGAAAGAAGATGGATCTTGTAGAGATATTGTTGAATCAACTTGAGGAGAACATGAACACCATAAGATCTTCAAGGGAAAACACTTGTAAGTTTGGTTCCCTCATTATGTGCATATTCTTTTACTTTGAAGAATACTTTCCTTCCATAGGCAAAGTAGTATGGGACACAAAAAAACCTGTAACCAAACAAATATGTGAGCATATAGAGTCATTAGGTACAAATTTTGATGACCTGATGAATGAATACTTCAAAGGTATTAAGGAAAAGATGCAAGCTAGAACAAGGATACCTGAAAGTTTGATAGAAAAACACAAAGATGACATATGTTTTATGGTAGATACTGATTTTACCTATATAAAACCAGTAGTACCTAGGAAGTCTTGGCTATCACCATTAGAATATGAGATCAAAACAGGACAAGCTACTGAGTGCATTAAGGCACTATTGAATGAACCTGTGGACAACAAGCAAGCGAGATTTGGAACTTATGAAGAAGCCAAACCAAAGATCAAGACAGATCTTGTTGTCAAGAAAAAATTATAAACAAAAAGAAAAAAATGGTTAAGGATCTAACAAAGAAGTTTGCAGTTACTGAAGAAGGTGAAGAGGAAACAAAAGGAAAGGAGGAACAAACTGAGGGCCAGTCACCTATCGATAAAGATACAAAAAAGAATGACTCAAAGGGTACACAGTCAGATTCACCACCTCCTCCTCCACCTAAGAAAGCAAGAACAACAACCGCTTCAAGAACAAGAAGCCAAACAGTAAAGGAAACTGCTCCTTCACCATTGAAGAAAGGAAGGGTGAGGACATACAAGAGAAAACCAGCCTCACCAAAGGGGAAACCAACCAAAAGGAGGAAATGGGTTAGGACTAAAGAGGATCTAGATGACTCGGCTATGGATGAAGCTGATGTAGAAAGACAAAAGGATAAAGAACCTTTGGTTCCTACAACCATTAACAAAATATGTAAGAACATCTCAGAATCATAGTCTATTTCAGATCCTAACATTTGGAAATGGTTGAAATTTCATACAAAGGATCAAAATAAGATTGAAGAATCTATAATTGCTAAAATGTGCAAACACCACTATGTTCCATTACAATTCTCAGAATATGACGTTCCCAAGGAACTAACAGAGAGATTGTCTGCAAGATGGACATTTGCACTACATCAGGAAAAAGAGATAAGAGAAAGAGTACTTGTTACTCTTATGCCTTCTAATTCAAAGAAGGAAGAAATAAATGAGATGATGAAGAAGTATGAAAAAGAGTTCTCACCAAAAATGAGAGCATACAAATTTATCAAAGGGAAGCTAATTGATCTTGATCAGAATAGCATTAAAAAGTGGTGCTATATACTTAAAAATCCCACTAAGGAAGCTAGCCCGGAGAAGGAAAACATCATCATAAAAGATATACAAGATGACTCATCTGTGGAATTGGATAAAGAAGAGAGTGATACAACAAGCCCCAAACATAATGAAGTTATAGATGAAGTATGGCCCGACACTACTCATGACAAAACTCAGAGTGAGGAGAGTCAAATTCCACCAAGTCCAATTCATATTGACTTAAGTAATGAAGAAGAGGTTACCAAACAAGAATTGACAATCAAAGGTAACATTACTGATGATATCAATGATGAAACATGGTTGGATAACATCATCAATGACACTACAAGAAAAGACCCTGCAGAAGAGGTACAAAAAGATGAAGATGTTAATGTTGCACAAGGTAATACCGACGGTCAGGAAACACTTACTGACAATGCAGAGGTAAATACACCAACCAACATGAAAAATTTGATACAAGCTATTGATATTGAATCAAGTCAAGAGAAATCATCTAAGAAATATGATGATATACCCAAGGACACGGGTAATAATGAAAATAAAGATGCATCTGATACTCAAAAAGATACAGATACATAGATGAAGGATGCAACTGACACATAGAAAAAGGTGTCAACTGAAAAAGACAAAGGAGAAGATACTAAAACAGAAGAAACATTGAGAAAGGATGAAGAGAAAGAAAAGAGTGAAGAAGTCAATCAGGATGAGCATGAAAGAAAAGGAAGATAAATCTGTTGATACACCCAAGGCCAATGAAGAGACGTCTTCACAAAACCAATCGGTGGACTCTGAACAGAAGCAATAAGATGCTTCATCTTCTTGACCCTCACCTACAAAATCAATCCAATCTCAAGGTCTACAAATGGTAGTTCACCAATTTGTCTCCCAGTCGAAGAAGAAGAAGAAAGTAATGAAGAAGGATATCTTGGCGGTAACACTTGATGAGGTAATTGAAATAGCCAAGTGGGATGTATCTACCTTAGATACTGAAGCACTTCAAAAGTTTGGAGTGATATGTCAGAGAAAAGAAATACAAGAGAAAATGAAAAAGACACACAGGGAGGCCCAAGCACTTGATAAAGCTAGGGACATATTAAATCAAATTGTTCCAGATATCAAAGTTGAAAATGACATGCCAGTCATGGAACAAATTGCAGTTCTTACCGACATCATCACCAATCAAAATGTAGATACAGAGAAGGCAATGGAAGAACAAGCAGAGATGAAATATCAGCACAAACTAATTGAAAAGCTCAGCCAAGAAGTGGTAGAAAA
This sequence comes from Thuja plicata, assembly GCA_018584345.1. NCBI lineage: Eukaryota > Viridiplantae > Streptophyta > Pinopsida > Cupressales > Cupressaceae > Thuja > Thuja plicata. The sequence continues at coordinate 586,969 of MU227788.1, forward strand.
TAAGGTAAAGCTATCTGAATTAACAAGTCAATTGGAACCAATAAATTACCATAGTTCATAAATTGTGCACACTTGAAAATTTCACTAAAGAGAATAGTGAAAAGTTGTCCCAACTAGATTCAGATCTAACAGCTAGAGCACAAAGTTTAACCTTTGATGCAAACACAATAAAGTTGCATCATGACAAGATCACAGAGGTAAACAGATTGAGACAAGAGATATGGGATGCAGAGACACAGTTTAGAAATGAGGTTACAGAGCTACAGGCTCACATTTTGCCAAACCTCACCACTTTGTAACAACACATAACAGATGCAAGAAATCTGATCTCAACCCCAGAAATGTCTGTGGTAGACAACATATATGACATGCATGTGAGGATATCACTTGAGCACATGGCTCTTGAGAAATTAAAGGAGAAATGGGAGAAGATGATGGAGGAAATCAAAGCCTCACACTCTCACATTTTTGAAAAGTTGTAAGTACCTTTGCCCTCATTATCAAAAAAGGGGGAATGTATAATACATATGTACAATATACTACATTAGCAAAAGGAGATAATGATATGTATGTTGTATGTACAACATAAATAGATATGTACAATATATCAGAAAAAGGAGACAAAAAGGAGAAGTAAATTTTATGTACATAAACTTACACTTACCGACATATGCATAAGGGGAGTCATTTCATGACTAAGGAAGAAGTATACACAGATGTACATACTAATACATCAAGTATGTTGCACATATAAGTTTTTGATACTAATGTCAAAGGGGGAGATTGATGACATTAAGTTTTGTCATTAGTATACTTAAAGTGAAAAACATGATAAAGGTCAACGGTATAGGCATAACCGACGGACAACAAACATACCCGACAAGATGACAATGTCTATCATGAAAATGCTAAGTATAGAATTGTCCGACAAACACTGACAAGTGTCAAACTGACAACAAGCATTACCGACGATACAGTTTTGAGAAAATCGCCGACAAAGCAGAAAAGGCATACGCGACGATACAGTTTTGAGAACATCGCCGACAGAGGAGAAAAGGCATACCCGACGAACAGTTCAATAAAGGGACACCGACAAAGAAGAAAACTGACAAACTGAAAGAGCAGCCCGACCATCAGAACCGACAGTCAGTTAAAGAACCCACAAAAAGTGGATCTGACTTTACACGTCAGATAAAACATTGTAATTCTATTTATAGAGTTTTTAATTGTTTTAAAACTTTACTTGAGGGTCAAGCAAGCATAGTGTAAATGTTTTAAAGCATCCTAACGGATCTAAAACATAACTAACTAAAGATCAAGGTCAAGTTGTAAACCTTGGATCTAGAGTTAAGTTGAAAAGCGTGAATCAAGAATAGAACTAGAAACTAGTATAAATAGATGTTCAATCATTTGTAATAGAGACAATGAAGTAACTTGGATAAATGATTGTAGCCATAGAGAGCATCTAAGCAGTAGATGAGAATTCATGCAAACTTCACAAACAAATCATATCAGTTCTCAAGAACACATACAAGGCTACCGACGAGCAAAGACAAGGTATCACTCAATCACTCAAGGTGATTACATTTACATTGTAAGCTTTATAGGATCTGTTATTAGCAATTAGAGATTGCATACACTATCAGATCAACATTTATATTGTAGTTGCATTCTAACAAGTGCATCACATCTAAAATCCTTTTGTAGAAGGTGGACTTAACAGCTCTTGATAAATCTCTTAATAGTTTTGCTAAAGCTTCAAATGAAGTAGATCCTAACAGGTCTCCACTCTAATACTCCTAACATGATAGATCATCAGAAGTGATCAAATTGTAAGCCTTAACCAGCTCTCTTCTTATCTGCAGATAGCAAAGTTTTGTGGGTAGACATCCCCACCGCATTTTTTACTTCCTAACAGGTGTTTTCTACGATATCATATCATGTGTTATGTGTTATTTAATTTCATGTATGTTTCTTGAATGTTTACGCATGTAAAGAACTTATATTATGATTTCACATACATAAGCAAAGATGAACATATAGATAGGTATATACAAATCTGATGACACAAAGGTTAATGGGCCAACCACATAAAAAAATTTAGAGGTACTGATTCACCCCTCCCCTCTCAGTACATCATTCCAATAATTCCAACAGAGATATCTATTTGTCTTCCTGATTGGGATTCCTACTTGCCAGATATTGGTTCATTGTTTGTGGAATCTCATATTTTAGATTTGGTAGACATACATGAGGGGGTTTCTCTTCTCTTTAATGAAATATTCATCGCAATTGGAGTTGTAGATACTTCTTCACCTTCTTTGGAGATTGGCATTCTTCATTATTCCCCTTTAGTTAGTTTGTCACATTTCACTGTTCAGTTTGATGATGTGATGGATTCCTTAAGCTTGGAGATACCTACTCAGTCTTCATAGATACATATTTGGAGACCTTCTTCCTCATTTCATTTGGATTTGGATTGGTTTGTGGCATCATCATCATACTTCATTTGGATTCCACTTCCTAGTTCCTATCTAGAATGGGAAGCATTCTTGCATTTATACTTGGTATATCTTCTTCCCAAAGGGAGAAATGTTGTTTGTAGACACTGGATTGTGTTTTGTCTTCAAACACTCACCATTCTTGCAAGAGATTATTCACTATTGAGGGGAATTATATCTCCAAGTATTTTCTTCCTATAGGGGGATCATTGCTTGTATATACATGATGTATGTAGTCCTTGGGGGGTCTTGAGTTCTTTGTCCATCCATGCATCTTGTGTGTTTTCATCTCTTTTTTTTTAGGGGAGTTTTGTCCCATGATGTTTTCTCCTTTTCTCCACTTCATGAGAGATTGCATTTCATGTATTGCATTGCATATTGTACATAGGTACCTAACATGGCCTAGTAGTTGGGACCCATCTAACATTATGATTTTAAGTGCATTCCCCTAAGTTGTACTTAAGGGGGGGTGTTGTTATAATTAAATATTCCTAATTATACTGTACTTAAGCTTACTTATGATAATGGATTGCATAGTAGTTTGTATATGAGACACCTAGGAGTTTGCACCTATATTTGCACATGGTGTAGGAGAATTCCACTTTACGCGGTGATAACTTTGTTATCGCATTCCACTTTATGTGTGAGATACACCTTTAGTGCACATATAACATTATCATCCTCCACATGTGGCACATACTTCATTGAATAATGGAGTATGATCCATCTTTGGTGGAAATGTGATTCCACCTTGCATAGGTGATAGCTTATCTTCTTATCATTGTCTCTTATTGCCTTGCCTGTATAAACATACCTATTATGTATATTTCTATTGCCCATTATTAAAAATAGCATTCTTGCATCTTAATGCAATTGTCTTGTCATTCTCTTGTGGAAGTTATCATTGTATTTGATTTGATCCTAGGGGTGTTGTAGAGTCATCTAATACTCTAACAAGTATCATTTTTCACTTCAATTTGTGTTGCTTGTGCATTACACACATAAAGTGCCAATTGTAGGGGGTTTCTGAAACTGAATCAAGGGTGGTGTAACATGTGTTGTATCATGTACCCTTCTAGACTTCTTACATTTATTTTGTTTTATACAAATTGAAATAGCATGAGGATAATACATGTAATCATGAATTAAGATAAAGTTTTGCCTTTGGAGGTTGCATCATGTCAAAATTGCAATTTCATTTTTCTATACTCAAGCTTACTTTAGAGAGTTATTTCTCTTGTAAACAAGGGATTCTGGATCATTTCCATGAGCATGGTATTCTACCCCATCTCCTTGGACACATTCCTAGGCCACGTGATGAATATCAGAAGAAAAAATGATTTAACAAAAAAGACAAGGTTTATGGACTAATATGCATTATAGTTTATGAGGGATATATTCATCAGATAGAGCACACTAACGACATTTTTACTATTTGGGACATCATGAATCAATCATTTGGAGATCTTTAATCTCCATCTAATCATGATGTTCCCTTCACTAAGATACCTACTAGCCCAACTTGCGCAGACACATCCTTAGAGAGTGATTTGTTGCAATTTAGTTCTTCCCCACATGTTGTGTCCATATCTAAGGACGCTTCACTTCATATTTTTTTGTTAATTTACAGTTCAAGAGTACTTCTTCTCCAAATTCTATTGATTTAGTGCACCAAAATTTTTGTATTCTTCCAAAAAGTGCTCATTGGGACAGATTTCTACAAGGCACTACACCCTTTTTGGTAGAGTCCAACATTACCAACTTGGAGGAAACCATTATAGATGTTAATATCCTCTTTCATAAAAACTCCTATGGAGTTGCATCATCTTCTTTTGATGTCATGGATGTATCTTTAGACCTTGTTCCATCTCTACATGATCCTTTGTCACCATTTGACATTAGTGTTGAGACACTTGACCAATATTTGGAGAGGTCATCATTGTCTTTGAGCTATGATCTACATTGTTTTTCATTAGATTCTAGATTTCCATCTTCATTGTTGTGGGAAAAACACTTGATTGGACTATGGTACCTTTTGGCATCAACACGAAGACACTTGAGTAGATTTCAAAGGCATCATACATCTTGAGTTCGTTTCTTTCATAACCCTTTTAGGAATGAAAAGTTAACTTGCATACTTTTGTGGTTTTATTTCTTCATAAGGGGGGAGGGGGGGGAGGTATTCAACTAGTTTGAATCATCTTCATTACCGAGTAGCTTCCATCACAATACTGCAAAAAAGTGGTCACCCACCCAAAAAAATAGCAAAACACCACTAACACAGTCGGCTTAGTTTAAATTCAAATAACCCGATCAGGCTTAGGTTTGGTAAATTACTAAGCCAAGAACAAGGCTAGTTAATAGGCTTGGATAACAAGGCTAAGGCTTGGGAGCCTAAAGTCTAGTAGAGAAAAAAGTTGTCTCTTGTTCATTAGGCACTGATCTGAGAGTCTCATAGACTAAAGATAGCTAATTTATAGAGATAAGCAGGGGATCGGGAAACACCAACAAGATTGTCCCAAATTTCCTACAATTTAGTTTATCTGAACTAAAATTCTAATTAAATTTGAACCAATATTGATATTAAAGTAGTTTCTTTCGTTTTGTATATCCAATGATTTTTTTATACAAGATTTGCAATCTCAAGGCAATCAACCCTTAAAGATCATTTCCCAAGTATTAAACCAAAAAATATATGACAAAAAAATATAGAGATTCGAAATAATATGAAATGATGTCAAAGAGCCATTGAAATAGCAAGCTTTTGCTTTTCATGAAGAAAAATATCGAAGTGTACATTCAAGATTTGCAAAAGCGATCAAAATGTAAATTGAAGATTTGCAAAAGCAAACCTCCAAAGAGATCACAATAACTTTGATGGTTAATATAGTAATGCAATTATCATTGGAATTTAGTGATCGCATTATAATGAAAATTAAACATGCTTTAAATGTGGTTAATTGATGTAGTAATACGTGCATTATGTCACCTAATATTATATTAAAGAAGAAGCAATTATTAACAAAACAAAGAACGTTGAAATCGACAGTAAGATTATTAACAAAACAAAGAACGTTGAAATCAACAGTAAGATTATTAGATGCAGCGCTGAGAATTACTACGATAAAACAATCTAAGACAATAAAAACATACAGAAAAGAAAAAAAGAGTGCTAAGGAAGCGATGAAGTAACTGTAAAAGATTTAAGGCAGTGCTTAAAACTAAACATTTCATCTCTTCTATTAGTGTGATAGAAAATATAAAGCCATGGAAATTTGAAGTTAGAAGGAGCGGAGATATGTAAAGAAACATTGTTTGATTGTCATAGAAGATTTTTAGAACGGATCAAATGTATATATATGAAGAAATACAATATTCTTTCAAGAGAAATTTATGTGAGAAATAAAGGTATATTTCATCATACAGATATATAAATGAGAAGATAAAAATATCATCAAAGAAGTTGTGGGCAGATTTGTGACAAGGACCTATTGCAGATTTGTAAGAAGAATCTATGGCAGAAATGTAAGAAAGGTTTATAGCTTTGTAAGAATGGTAAATGAAAATTTGAAAGGGAATAAAATATGGAGAATTAAAAAAAAATTAATCAGAACACTTCAAAGAAACCAGGTAAGTAGTAAACATAAATAAAGATAAATCAAATGCAACATTCTAAGCAGAATCTATGACAAAACTGCAAGAAGAGTTTATGACATGGTTGTAAGAATGGTAAATGCAAATTTGAAAGGGAATGAAGTAAGGAAATTAAAATAAAAATAAAAAATCAAACACTTTAACGAAAGCATGTAAGGAGTAAACATAAATAGAGATCAATTAAATGATAAAGCATTTATGAGTTGGTATAACAGACAGATTAGTGGAAGAAATTATTAATGTTTAATCATACAAGTATTTTATGACTAATGAGAAATCGTGGAATTAATTAATTGAGGAAGATCAATATATACATCATTAATTGAAGAAGCAATATCCTTAAGGTAAAACTTTGTTGTGGAAGTTGGTGCTTCCTTTAGAAGAGATTGGTGTCTCTCACTAAGTTGGTATCCAAAAGGTAGGTGTCTGCAAATTGAAGAAGTTGATTTCTTTGTGTGTGTGCGTGTGCGCGCGTGTGTGTCCTCTCACAAGGGTTTCCATGTAAATCCCGTGTTGTATTTGTCTTGTGTGACTGTTGCATCTTCTATGCTTACGGTATTTGGTTTGAAAATGTAAAGATTGTTGTTATATTGATTCATCCCACCTTAGTAGAACCATGTTTTCATCATCAACAACATCCATGTCTTCCCTCAAAGTGGTTTGTATTCAAGACTTCCTTCAATAAAGGACTCAAAGATCTTAGAATGTGGTCTAAGCCCTCAAATACTAATGGTTGAGATATGAAGCCAACTCTCTAATACAAACTTGTGCGCCAACACAACTCATCAACCACAACACTACTAATTTAGACCAAAAAAAAGTAAATCATAGAGGTTAACCCAACTTCATCGTCACTACGACACAAGTTTCCCCTTCAAATTTGGAGCAAGAACATCCCTTCCACTAATAGCTAGGACTCAAGGGAAAATCTATGCGCTTATTTTGAATGTTAATGATTATAGAGACTTGAATGTTAATCCTTCATTGGATCCTCCATCCTTGACTACGTCAGGTGGTATTAGAGCAGGGTTTCAATCGCTAGAGAAGGAGTTAGGTTTCCAATTACTGGAATTTGGTGAAGCAAAGATGCCTCCAAAGAAAATTTGTGAGATCATAGAGGAAGAACCTAAGGAGGAATTCAGTCTTGAAGATTTTAGAGCTTTGCAGAAGTAGGTGCAAGATCTGCGAGAGGAGTTACAAAGAAAGAATGCACCCAGAGAAAACTGAATTAATGGTGGAGAGTCTGATGAAGAAGATCATTTCGAAGAAGCTATAGAAGATATCAGAGATCCTGATGAGGCTAGATTTCTAAGAGTTATGTCTAAAATTGGGAAAAGACCTAAGATCAAAGTTTCTACATTTGCTAGAAGCCTTGGGCCAGAAGAATTGATCGATTGGATTAATGAGATGGATGAATACTTTGAGTATGAAGAACTAGAAGCTCATGATAGAGTTCAGTTTGCAAAGACAAAACTGAAAGGTCATGCAAACATATGGTGGAGAGAAGTTCAATTGGAAAGAAATCGGAGAGGTAAAGACAAAATCATCAGATGTAACAAAATGGTTGAAAAATTAAAGAAGCAGTTCATTCTAGTAGATTATGAATTGGAGATGTTCAAGAAGATGCAAGGTTTAAGGCAGACAAATGTTAATGTTTGTAGCTTCAGTCGTATGATCATTAGAATATATATAATACATGTTGATTAATAATAATATATTATATATGTTATATTATTATTAATCATATGAAATTTAATATTTAATATTAAATTATTATATTATTCTTAATTAATAATTGATTGATGAAACATTATAAAATTGATTAACTTATGATTAATAGGAAGAGGCATGTCCTTTCTTATAAATAATAATGAATAGACATGTCCCATGAA
>MU227788.1:597904-608547 GCA_018584345.1 Thuja plicata
CCTATGGATGCTTGTCACTTGTTGCTCGGTAGACCTTGGCAATATGACAGACATGTTATGTTTGATGGTCGTGCAAATACCTATGTTGTGAGGCAGGGTGAATCCAAGCATAAACTTCTACCTTTGCCGGAAGCAGGGACTAAGGGATGTGGAGTTATCAGATGTTGCCCGGATAACAGTGACAAACATGAGGAAAAGAGAATTGATGAGCCTATGGGTAAAAGGAAGGAGGATATGAAGAGAGGAGAGAATGAAACCTCTAAGGAACTTACAGAGTTTAAGAGACAGATGACACTTTTGGCTGGGATAGTGCAGCAGATGTTGACACTAGTGACACAGAGGGATGTTGATGATAAGTTAATCAATCAGTCAGATGAGAAGGTAGTTCAACAAAAAATTGATAGTATCAGAGGTACCAAGGATGATCGATGCCAACTACTGTCAGTTGCAGGCAGAAGATATGAGGAAAGTACATGACCGATAAATTTGTCGAATGGGACAATGGATCGAGTCAAGACAACATGGAATGAAGGGCAAGAGGAGATATGGGTTAAGAACAAGTATGGAATACCTGTTCTGATTCCCTTAATATGTTCATGACTCCTTTATGGGAACATCTTCTTTACCTGGGGTGTCTGATGCAAGAGCATCCTACGATCCTTGGCAATCATGCTCAACCAAAAATATATTTCCTAGCTTGTTTGGAGATTGCTTGGTGAAACACTTTGTTTCTCTGTTGCTCGGGCATGCTTGTTTCTTTGTTTCTCGGGTTTTGTTGCTCGGGCATGCTTGGTTTTCTAATGCTCAGGTTTGTTTCTCGGTGATGCTTGGCCCGAGTCACTCTGTTGCTCGGTCAACCTTTGCCCGAGTTGGTTATTTTTGAGTTGGATCTGGTGGCCGACTTCTGCATTTAATTTTTATTGCGGCATTAATGGTGGATCTCTCATTGGGGATTGTGTGGACCTAAATCTGGGTCGGGGGTTTCTCCAATAATTGTTTTTATAGGTCGACCTATTGGTTGCCTTTTGTATTTACGTAGTATTTTGTTCTTAGCTTAGGAGGGCAGATTGAGATCAGATTGAGGAGGGCAGATCAAGTGTTGGATCTGAGAATCTGGATCATGAATGTAAGTGTTGCAGAAGATCTGTATTAGATCTTAAATCTATCTTTGTAATTGGTTGTAAATGGGAAGGCCTTACAGCCTGACATGTTGAATGTAATTGATATTTTGAGATAATACATGAGCAGAATGTTGATTTTTTTTTGTGTATCTGGTTGTTTCCATTGCTATGGTTATTTGTTGCAAGTTTGGTTAGTCCTTCATTGGATCCTCCATCCTTGACTACGACACAAACCCACCTTGCCTAAACACAAGGTTCTAAATGCTCAGTAAATAACACTAGAAAGGATTCAATTGAAGGCTGATAAGAGTAGATCCGTCCCTAAACCTAAGTGGAAGATTTACTTTGTTATCTCTCCCGGTCGAGAGGCTTCCTCTTATCTACCTCCATCCCTCGATATGCCTGTGGAGAAGGTTGGTAGCCCTTACACCTCCTCTGGCCCTCCAGTAGCTCCTCAGTCAGTTGATCCCTCTGAACTTGAAAATGAATGTGGAGAGACCAACTTGGCCTCACCTTAAGGTGAGGCTGACAAGCTTAATGACTTCTCAATTGTGGTGATCTCTACACCCCCTCCCCTCCCTCCCCCACCTGACATATGGAAGAATTCTTCTTGGAGGAAGGAAGTGTCAGAGCTACCCTTCGTTGCTACAGATATGGCGAGGGTGGAGATAGACCAGAAGGAAGAGCTAAACCTAGAGGAGGGAGAAACAGAGACATGTCAAGAAAAGGTAATCAAGGATGTGGATGAGACATTTATCTTCACCTCAGGTAATAATAATAAACGTAGAAAAGCCAGGAAACCTATGAAGTTATCCCCATTGGAAGGAGTAGAGGGGATCAACATCAAAAAGAAGAGAGGTAGACCTCCCAGTGTGACTGGCAACCCCAAACCATACAAAGTGCAAAAGAAAGAGATGCATCAATGTTTCAAGAGCTTTAAGGCTCCAGTAGAGTCTACCAAGTAATATCTCCATGGTGTTAAACTGTGCTTCATGGAATGTCAGAGGGCTGGAGTCCTCTGACATAAAATATGTGGTCAAAAGGTTTCTTCAACTAAACAAGGAGATTGACATTCGTATGATTCAAGAGGTCAAAGAAATTGGGTTCTCCCTGGATATTGCACTGAAATGCATTTGGAAGGATGCAGAGGCATATTCCACTAAACACCAGAAGGGTAAGGGACGTACTTCTATCCTAATAGGACCGAGATGGAAAAAATCAATTAAGAAGGGTTACTCTCCCTGTAACAGAGCAGTTTGGACCATTTTTAAGGAAGGGGATAATACCTTTAGAGTGTGCTCCATTTATGCCCCAAACGATCACATTGCCAGGATAGGATTATGGAAATGGATCTCTGACTTGGACAACATTCTGTGGATTATTGTTGGAGACTTCAACATAATAGAAAGGGCCCAAGACAAAGCAGGAGGCCTAAGGTTTGAATGGAAGGGCAATGAGATGATTTTCTGGAATAGAATGATCTCTAAGTTGAATCTATTTGATCCACTAGCAAAGAAGAAGTGTGAATCTAAAGGTATTTGGTACACCTGGTCCAACTTCCAAAAAGGGGAGAAGAGGATCTATTCCAGACTATACAAAATCTACATGAATAAGCAACTCTTCAGATGTCCCCCACACCAATGGACAATTGTGTCAAAGTCCACCCTTTCACCTTGTTTGACCACCATCTCATTCTTACCAGTATTCACTTGATTACAGATAGTGTAACCTTTGATGCTAGAAAGACAGGTTTTGCACTTAACTCCTCCCTACTGGAAGATCATGATATGCAGGCTGCCATCAAGATCATAGCATGATGAAGTTGTTGTCAACCACGGCTCTGAGACTGACAAATGGAATCAGACCACAAGATTCTGGCAGACCATGCTTAAAGTGATGGGTAAGAAGAAAGCTAAGGATGGGAGGAGGAGAGAATTCAGGTTGGTAGAAGATCTCCAAGAGGCAGAGCTGTAGATTCAGAACAACCCCCATGACCTTACTCTCTTAGACAAAGTTATGCACAACAAAGAAGCCCTCAGGAACCTCCAATTGGTGAAAACAAAGGGGCTAAGATTCGAGCTAGAGTCAACTGGCTTAGTCTGGGAGACAGAGGCTCAAAATACTTCTTTGATACCCTCAAGGAGGCAAGGGATGGGATAACTTGTATTAGGGAGCAAGGAGTAGACACTACTGCTCAAGAAGAGATTTCTAATATTTTCTCAGTGTTTTACAACAATCTTTTCACCTTAGAAGATGATGGCTCCACGGAAGCATCCAAGCAAAAGATCAAAGGTATCATCCCTCATAAGATTTCTGAGGAAGATACAGTTACGATAGGGAGGGACCTCTCTGTCAAGAGAATCAGGGACTCCATCCTGAGCATGGCCAATGACAAGGCCCCTGGCCCAGATGGTCTTATAGTGGAATTTTTTAAAAGCAACATACAGTGGATTTTCCAAAGCCTACTCATGACCTTTAGGGAAGCTATTGATGTGGGATCCCTAGGTCCCACAATTAATGTAGGGCTTATTAAGTTGATTCCCAAGGAAGGTGACAGACTCCTTATCAAAAATTGGAGGCCCGTTACCTTACTCAATGTTGGGTACAAGATCCTGGCCAAAGCTCTTTCTCTTAGGCTTGTGAACATACTCCCCAAAGTGATTAGCAACACCCGGACAGGCTTTGTCAAAGGGAGATACATACTAGAAAATCTCCTAACATGTTGGGAAGCACTAGACTGGACCAAAACTTCTGGACAAAATAGTTCTATGTTACTCATTGATTATGAGAAAGCATGTAACAAGATTGAGTAGAAGTTTATCCTTTGTATGCTAGAAAGTCTTGGCTTCCCAACCTCCTTTTGTAATATGGTAACCACCTTACTTCATGCACCTAGGGCGGCAATTGAAGTCAATGGAGTCAGAACAGGGTCCTTTGAGTAATCAAGATCCATCAAACAAGGGTTCCCCCTTGGCCCCTCCCTCTTTGTTATAGCTGCAGACTCCCTCCATTACCTCCTGAGGGATGACTCCTTATCCCCCAGAGTTAAAGGAATATCCCTTCCCAACGGTATAGAGGTCTAGAGGTCTCAAATACCTGGGCATTTCGTTTGCAGTGGAACCTAGTATCAACAACATGTGGAACTGGATTAAAGACAGGATCCACCTCAAGCTAAGCAAATGGGGCAGTAACCTCCTATCCTTTCCGGGTAGACTTCAAGTTTGTCAAAAGATTCTATCCTCCTACCCTATCTACTACTCTGCATGGCTCTTTAACCAAAATCAGTTTGCATAGATTCAGAAGACTGTCAAGAACTTTCTCTGGTCAGATAGTATGGGTAATAGAAAAACACATGTTGTTTCTTGGGAATGGTGCACCAAAGATAAGGTGTGGGGATTGGACTCAAAGACCTCAGAACCCAAGGCATTGCCCTTGCAGTTAAATGGATTGCTAAAGCCTCTGTAGGAGATGAGCCTTGAAAGATCCTTCTTAGGAACAATTTATGCAAAGGCCATCCTTCCAAGTCAAAGCATTGGAATGAGCTTAACTATTCAAATTTGCTTGGGCTGGAAAGCAAGGTGAAAGTTCAAGGCTCTAATGTCTTCAAAGCAATCTGGAAGAGCTGGATGTATGTTAGGAAATTTCTTTGCGGCACAAGCCCTTTGGAAGGAAATGGGGTGATCTGTGGTAGTAAGTCAATATGGTAGAATCTTGAACACAATAGCAAACCCCTAGCATTACTGCAAGGTTGCTCCGCTAAGAAGTGGGCAGAGAATGGTATCAGATACTTTCGAGATGTTATGCTCAATGGTAATCTCATACCATGGGATAAGTTGACAACAGATTTCAACATACTCCAAACTCATAAGAGAACCTATGATACTCTTGTTGCTGCCCTTAAATCCTTGGGGAGAGTGGATATCTGTTGTACCCCTAGTACTTGTTCCTTTCAACTTACATGGACACATAGCTCCCCCCTCCACCTTGTCAAGAGCAAGTTTTTTTACCAAAAGATCTCTTATAGCTCAGTTATACTCTCCCATGCTAACTCCAAATGGAACCTTGATGCGCCCCTACCTGACTGGAACATATACTTTGCCTCATTGTGGTCAAGACCTGTGGAACCCAAAATTATTTGCTTCTTATGGAGATTTTTGCTGCACAAACTACCCTTCAAGATACCTAGGGGCGAACCCAATCTTTGTACTGTTTGTAAACACCCTGAATCAGTACTCCATGTTCTCTTTGAGTGTATATTTGCTTCAGAGATCTGGAAACTATTTGGTCTAACTTTCAATACACATTTTCAAACTTTGAACATCATTACTAGATGCATTAACAGCAGCAAGTTTTGCAATTCTTTTTGGACTATACTTTCTTCTGTTATATTATGGACTATTTCGAAGGCTAGGAATGATGATGTTTTGGAAGGGAAGGGCAGGAATCTCACTGAGTCTCTAAGGAGGCTCATATATATTAATGTTTCCTTGCAGGTCACAGCAGTGATTAAGGTGACAGAGAGCAAGTTCCTTCAGATTCTGAGGGAAGGAAAGGGCAATATTGATTAAAAAAAGCTATAGCCCATGGTTACACTACCAAGCAAGCCGGGGCAGAAATCAACGGCCTTCTCACGGATTTCCTCCAGCAGATGAAAGAGGGCAACCCAGACGCAGTTGCAGGTGCTGAACCAGTCTTCGGAGGCCATGAGATAGTTGGCTACAATGTTGTCTTCTGACTCTAATGAGTCTGATGTTGATCATGATGACCCACCAGAAGAGCATTGATAGTTTCTTTTATTAGTGTTATAAAATGTAATTATCATAATCAGAACTGTAATTTTGAGGCCTTTTTTGATCTGGTTGAGGCTAGTAGCCCTGCCTTACTGTAATGTTTCTGTAACTCTGTTGTAAGCTCATTGCTTCTCTTTATAACAAAAAAGGCATAAGGCCAAACTCTTTGCCAATGTCCCCCCAGCCTGTGCCAAAATAGGGACCATTAAATAGGGTATGGACACGCATAGTGCATAACAGTAGGGAGATTTGTGCCAAATACTATAGTTAGAAATGCTTTGGTAGACATGCAGAGAAATGTGAAATGATGAACATTGCACCTGAATTGTTTGTCTGAGAACCTCAACCTCTAATCTCCAGCTCACAGCAACAACCAGCTCCATTTCTGCTAATTCCTCTATTCTTTGAGGGGCTTCTCTGTTCTTTGTTTGTTTTACCAGCATTGCCCTCTCTTGATTAGGAATACTCATATATTGTCTTGCTCTCGCCAGCCCTCCATTTTTATATTTATTTTACAGGATGGAAACCCATGGCTTCCCTTTTTTGCCTTCTCCCCCAAATCAGTAAAACATGCTCTATCTTTTTTCAAAAAAATCTCAGTTTTTTTCCTTCCACAAGTTGCCAAATTTTGGTAGTCCGTAGATAGGGAGCCCATGCCCCTAACCACCGCAACTATACCTACGCCATTCCTAATTAATTCTTGGTTTGTACTCCTTTTTTTTAAATTCATCTTCCCCCGCATGTATAGTCCAACATGGACGTGGATGCCAGGGGATGTCACAAGTGAGTGTTGATCAAATAGATGAGACAAACTTAGATAAGAGATGGATACTTCAGCGTTATGGATGGGTGGACCAATATCAAAAATCAACAATTTTAACACCATCTCCCAGAATATCTTGCAATAAAGCCACAAACATAGAACTTCTCGTTAAAAATCATCTGCAATACAATCGCTAGCAAATAATGCATTTTAAATAATTCTGCAGATAAAATCATAACTCGCCACTTAACTAAGATATCATCCTGTAGAAGAACAGCTAAAATAAAACATTGAAATGTAGTGGAAATAACTTTATGCGCAGTTGAAAATAATAAGAACAGCTAAAATAAAACATTCAAATGTAGTGGAAATAACTTTATGCGCAGTTGAAAATAATTAGCCGGAAAGGTGCTTACTGATCATTATATCTTTATGACCAAGTTAAAAATGACAAGAAAACCTGGAGCCATATGGTGTGCCCAATTTCAAATTATTGCTGGCATTTAACCTGAAGGTTTATTGTCACTGATAACTTTACGCAGCCTATCAGTTTCCTCATCAGCACTTACTTTATCAATCACCATTTGTTCAAATATGTCATCAGCGTCCTTACCAGCCTTAACACGAGTCGAAAGAAGCAAGTTGTAGATCTCTGTAGTTACAAACCGAATATCCCTAAGAAGTTTCAAAACGGAATCTGCAATTTCTACATTCCCTTGCTCCTCCAAATATTTCAGAATGCCCACCACATTTTCAGAACGAGGTTTCCAGTTGCTAGATCTCGCTCTCGATAAAGCTTTCATCATGGTTGTAACTGCCTTATCCATCTGCTTGCTATTTAAATAGCCATGGGCAAGAATTTCCCATGCTTTACAAATTTGCACGCCTCTTTCCTTTATGATACGACTGTGAAAACTTTCAGCCTTTTCCAGCATACCTCCCCTCACATATGCAGTGACAAGTATGTTAGAGACTCTTAAATCATGACCTGATCTTGATGACTCCCATTGTTTGAATATCTTCTCAGCGCCTTCAATGTCTCCAAACTTTGCCAGCGAAGAAAGCATAGATATATAGTTACCATTGTTTAATTTATCAAAGGATGTTTTTAAGGAGTTCCATATCCTGTAAACTTCTTCCTTATCACCAATAGAGGCGTTCATGGTAATAAGGAAGTCAAATGCTCTGCTATCACATTTATCAATATGTTTTTCTGCTTCTTTCAAGGCAGATTTTGCTTTGTCTAGAAGACCACCTTTGATGTACATGTTTCCTAGAGCAATGTATGCCGTCCAATTTACACTATCATCATTAGTTGATTTTAATTCATCCACTATCTTCTCTACATCATCAATGCTAGACATAGCAGCACATGTTTTAATCCAGAGTCTATAAGTAAATGAATTTAGCTGTACATCCATTTTCTTCAAATGCTTGATTACTAAAAGAACCTTCTCCATCTGGCCACTTGCCAAAAAGCAAGCCATCGCTGCATTATAAGAATCCACAGTTGTAGCGAATCCCAACTCATTCATCTTTTCCATCCAATTCTCTACTTTTTCAACCAATCCTTCTCTGGCATAACAGTAGAGTAGAGAACGATAAGTGGTTTCATTCTTTCCAGACTCCGGTAGATCTTGAAAATACTTCTCAGCTCTATCAATGTCATACACTTTAGCAATCAAATCTAACTGGACACGATAGTCATCGGGTGTAAAGACAAACGTAAGGTGATTTTGCATCCACTCTAAAACCTGAAATCACCATGAAAAATTAAGTTGCAAAATATGAATGTTGACTGAATTGCTTAAATTATTAGAATGCAACCAAATTAGAAAAATACTGAATTTATCTCCTTAAGGCATAAGCACTTGTGAGAAAAAACATAACCTGATCATGAATACTGTAAATAAAACATATATAACCATTTGAATAAGAATGATAGCATTGTTATACTCCAATTTATTACGAGTGAGTTCCAATGTAATTAGTAAGAATTAAATTAAGCCATAGGCATCATTAATGAAGGCACTTGAAAGGCTAAAAATTGAAATGAAGAACAATAATTTTTTTTTTTCTATTGGTTAATGAAACGCATATGTTAATTTAGTTCAAGAGCCCACCCAATAACACAGGAACCCATAAGAATTTGTAATCAACAGACGTCCACAAACCATTATATCCTCCAAGCAACAGGAGTAAAAGGTCCACAAAGCATAATGACCTCCAAGCAACAGTAGTAAACTTTGAAATGACCTAACACAGCCAACAGCCATGAAACAGAAAATGCAAACGTTAATGGAAATCGCTGCCAGAATACAGACTCTTAAATGCAAGCAGCAAGCATGAGAAAAACCACACTCATGGATCACATCACTTATGAAACAGTCAACAAGTTTATAGATACAAAATAAGGAGATTCAACAGACAGTTCGTGAAGCAAGCATCCCAAATCCTAGCTTGCAACATGATACTGCACATTTTCTGGCTGATAATAGTTGCACTCCAAAGGATACTATTTTTACATTGTATCTTTATATTTCTTAAAGCTAAAGTCTTGGGAGTTCCTTTATTGTTGGCACTGCATATGGCTACGTGATTCTAAAAACAGTGGTGCAAGAGAGTCATTACCCTTTGTAGCAGCAGATAATTCAATGATGCAGATAAGATGTTGATTCATGTTCTCAACTTTGCAGACTAAACAGGCCTCATTGGTCTAATTTGCTTAAGACTAACGCTAATACAAGCAAATGATTCATTGTCCAAACTGCAGAAATCTGCAAAAAAATCCCAACTATACCAGATTAATCCTGAATCCTAGATCCAGCCGATTTTTTCCCTGAAAAAATCCTGATTCGTGAAAAAACTGTCGACCCAATTTTCAATGACCTTGCATTTAAAGTGCATTAAAATCATATTAAAATACCTAAAAATGGCAAAAAAACATTTAAAAACCATTCCAGAAACCTACGAAAGCCTACAAAATAACTTATGAAATTGGTGAATCACTCAGAAATAGGGTAGAATCCAAGACGGAAGCAAAATCAATGCGGAATCGGCGTGGAAAAAAATTGTAATTTTGTCCCTTCGGTTTTCTTTCCGACCTCCGGAAAACCCTAAACAGTAGAGTGGGAGGAGCAATGGCGGTCATCAACAAAATTTGAAAAGGTTTCAATCATCGTAAATTGTGGGGGCATGTGAGATAGTGTTGAAACAGTTAATGAATTTGTTCTAAATTGTGGTTTCAATATGACCCAAGCTTTGTGCATGCCTCGCCTCATGGATTCTGGGGAGATCAAATATATAATTATTATATGCTAATTTTAAAATTATAACTATTATGCACTATTATAGATGGCCCTTTAACAAGAAAGCAACGAATTGTTGTGAAGTTTTCATACTATTGCCCCATTGCAAATGGGGATCCCCTCTTTTGTTTGGCAGTAGAGTAGTTGTAGTATGCCTTAGTTTGGTGGCAATCTCAGAGTCTCCAATTCGATAGGTTGGATTCAAACAGCTCTAAGTGCAAGCCTTATTCATTTGAGAGTTCAAACAATTAAGGGAAGAGAGTTGCTAGCTAGGCATCCAACACTTGGAAATTTCGAGGATGGACTGATCTGAGATGCAAGTTTTGACTTTGGAGGGGATTCAAATCTGATTTCAATCTCCCTTTTTTGGTCTTGAAATCTGATTAACCCTTAAAACTTTGATTGATTCAGCTTCTTCTTCATTTAATTTGGTTTTCTCCATTCATTTTAAGGTGACTTTTTGTCTCATTTGTTTTGGCAGGCTTCCAAACCAGGGCAGAAATGTTATTCCAGGGGGAGGTCGGAATCCGACCTACCCTTGGAAATCCATTTCCAAGAGGTCGTCAGATTCCGACCACCTCTTGGAATTTTTCCAAGACTTCAAAAAATTGTTTAGTGTTTGTCTTTCCCTTTGAAAACTTGAATTCCCTCTTTTGTTGCT
>MU227788.1:631785-668640 GCA_018584345.1 Thuja plicata
ACAGAAACCCTCGGTCGTTTCTCATGAATCTGTAGTCGTGAGCTAGGGCGAAAATGAATCCAACTGCGCAAGCATGGCCACAAACGGCTGCAATTGACGACAATTTTAAGCTCATGATGGCGGCCAAGAGCTCCACGAATTTTTCACCGACGGCCCGAGCTCGAGTCTGCTTGTCGTGCGAGATCCATTCAAGATCGAGGCCGTTGGAAAAGTATTTGTCGTCGTTTGTTACAATAATTGCAGAGGCTTTGTGAGCATTCTGATTGACATAGGTAATTGCACAAATAATGGAGTCTATGAACTCAGGGTTGAATCTGGTGGGGACGGACACCTGACAGACAGTCAATTATGTCAGCTGGTGGAGACGGACACCTGGCAGACAACTGGTGGACAGCTGGTGAAAACTGATGAAGGGGCCAGATGACTTCAATGGCAGTCATTGGCCTCTAGTAGACTACCAACCGTTGATGGGGAAAAACTGGCTGGGGCTTTCCCAGAGGGAAACGCCTACGGCGTAAAGATTTCTGATTTGGGTGAGAAGCATAGTGGCAAGGTTTAATGTTCGTACTAGGGTTTTGGCCAAGTTAAGGAAATTCTCTTCATTCTAATCCTTCTTAGGCAGGGGTCCATGTGGTGGGTCTATTTTTAAGGCGCTACACATCTTATGGGAATTATTTTTTGGGGCTATAAGATTAAGGGTAATGTTTCATGAGGGGTTTTGGGATCTAATTTTATGGAGGACGAGGTCCTATCAAGAGAAAAAAAAGATTGTTATAAAGATTAAATTGAATCTTTTCTTCAAAAGCATCAACCTTTACTTTTTAGAGTTGAGTTTGAGGGTGTTGAAAAGGTGGGGGAATAAAAATTTGCCCCATCAGCTTATTTTTATGCTATTTGTCAATCATATATAAATTTTAAATTCTTATCAATTTATTTTTCTATTTTTTAATTTATTTATTCCAATGAATTGAATATCCTAAATAAAAAAAATTGATGAGACGACCAACTTCCATAAATTGTGGAGCTTAAACATTTAAGCATGAACTCCGCTACAAAATTTATGGGACCTCTCGGTTTAAAATAATCCTAAAAAATCTCAACAACACCCAGTGAATGTTTTTAGGAAGCCCCCTTCCATGGGACCGCACCCTACTTGGAATCTTTGGAAAATAGGAGCCCCTACTTTTTAGATCTCAAAATTTGAGTGAGTGAAAATGGGGTGGGGCTGGAAATTGCCCCAAGATTTTTTTGTCACATGTCAAACTTTTGTGGTTTGATTTCCCATCAAAAAAACCAAAAATAAAATTGTGAGGGAAAATATTTTTTTTTAGCATTTTTGATATTTCACTATAAAATTTATGGGACACAACTTCCTTCAATTTAGGAGCTTAAAATTTTAAGCTGAAATGCTCTACAAAATTCATAGGACCACTTAGCTTTAAATATTCCTAAAAAATACCAACAATCATAGATCTATTTTTAAGGAAGCCTCCCTTCGTGGGACCCCAACCTTGGCAGTGTTAGGCTTTGTTACCTTAATCTTCGTAATTTTATTTAAGTATTTAGTTGTTTATTGTATGAACTTTGTCATTAATCTAAGTGTCTTTTGGTTATTCAATTTGTTGATAAGTATGAGATATTCTCCACAGCAAGTCAAATTGTGATATTGTCAACTATGTTCGGGCCGATGCCCCGAACCCCACGGTTGCAAAAGAGTGTACAGTACTCAACATGATCAATTGCCACATGTCTTGCATGTCTTCACCTATCATCAAAACTTCCACAATTAGCTCTTACAAATATTAATGACCATCATAGGAATCTGTCATAACCGTTTCAGTCGTGATTACCTTACACATTGTCCAAAGTGTCAACATTTGGAAAATATCAAATGTAAGGAAATATACAAGGTTGAGACACCTTATTCCTAACATGTCTCCCCTCTCCACTACCTGGTGGAGAAAAAATGAGAACAACACAAGATTTTTTCCCAAGTTATGAATGGGGAGATGTCAAATTAACAA
This sequence comes from Thuja plicata, assembly GCA_018584345.1. Taxonomy (NCBI): domain Eukaryota; kingdom Viridiplantae; phylum Streptophyta; class Pinopsida; order Cupressales; family Cupressaceae; genus Thuja; species Thuja plicata. The sequence goes on from MU227788.1 coordinate 633,810, forward strand.
TTAGGGGATATGAATCAGACAATACAACCACTACTACACAAAGTTAATGTTGTTAATATGAGTAGTGAGAAGGAGATGAAATATAAGAATGGAGTGGTTACACCAGAGGGTAAGGAGAAAAAAAATATCAGTAGGGTCCAGAGGCAAGGAGAAAGATCCCTTGACGATAGACCAACACCAGCACGGGGTTAGAGACTCAAGTGACATAACGAAGACCCCCTGGTTGATTCAATGGAATGGAAACATGAGGCAACTAGGGTGGAGGTTGGTTGGAAGATCGTTAAAGGGAAAAAAGATAAGAAAGTAAAACAATCCTTTGATATGATCCTTTGATCTCATACAAAGGGGAGTTACAAGGGAAAATATTGATTATTACCTCATTTTTTAGATGTTGTAATAGGGTTTCTAGTTTAGATACATAATGGATCTCTATTGTGATGCTTTTTGGGGGAATATGGTTTTGTGGGTTGTAACCATCCTTGGACCGGGCCAAGATATTTCCCAGTTTTATAATTTAAATAAAATAATAAATTTCCTGACAAAAAAATGAAATAAAAAGGTGATATATTCTAGTGTTTAGTTTGGCTTATGTTTTGATTCTTACTCATATTTATTATATTCTAATTTATATTTATCTTCATATATTTCTGATTTCTTAGTTATATCTTGATTTTTTTTGTACTAACTTCTAGAAATTCACTATGAGACTCAAAATTGTCCTTTATCTTAGAGTGAAGTTCTATGTGATGTGATTTTCACTTGATTCAACCTTAAGTCATACAAATGAGACCAAAATTTGAACATTGTAATTCAAATTTTTTTTTTTAAAAACTTTTTTCATTGTTTTCTAGTAGTCATTATGAGCTAACTTGGCATGTGTTTGTGTGACATATAGCACTGTTCTAGTTTTCAAAGATAGGTTAAATTGTTGTTAATTCATAAGTTGGTTTTTGGGAATTCAAGGATTAGGGAGATCAAATTCTTTATTGGATTGCAAGTTTCACAACTTAAGAATAACATATTGTATCATCTTAAAATGGAAGCACTTCCATGTTAAGAATGTTTAGCCCTCCTTAGGGGGTGTTTTTCACCACCATCGTATTGTCCCCTCATTTTTGCACCTTCTCCTACTTTTGTGCCTGTTTAGGACCCTAATTGGGCCTCTCCGGGCACTATCCATCCCGTCTGGCACATTTTCCAAGGGTTCTGTCTCCCTGGGTCAAGCTCGACCTTGAATTTGACCTAGGTCAAGGATGAACTCAACTTTGACCTAGGTCCCCCTTTCCAATTTGAAATTTTGTTGGCTGCCAGAGGTCATTAAAAGTTCATTTCCCGCTTATGGGTCGGTTGTTTTGGGTTCCGAAGCGATGATTCTTAAATTATATTTAATATAGGTCCACTTCTAGGGGTATAGGTCTAATTGGAATTTAATTCTCCTATGTAGGCCTCTCTAGAATATTGTGCCCTAGATTCATATATAAGGAAGTCTTCTCCTCTCATTTTCTTTAAGACTTGATAACCATCTAAGACTTAAAGAAGTGAAATCTAAGTGTGAAGGACAAGCTAAGAAGCAAGCTAAATATCTATTGAAGCATTCATCTACTCTCAAGCATCCAAGCATTCAAGCACTTAATTCATCAAGGAGATCCATTGGTAGCCATTGAAGGATTCAAGCTCTATGGAGCCCTCTTGTTGAAGATTTCTCCATCCACATTCCTCCAAGCCTCTTCCTATTCCAATATCCATTCAAGATTGGTGTTTAAGATCTACAAGCAATTGATTTGAGACATCCTACATCCTACATTCTACATTCTACATTCATTTGGTGTATACATACTTGTGGATCCACGTATTCGAATCTGCCATAAGGGTTTATATACAAGCAAGGTGAATACATTTATTTACTTTGTTACTTATGCAATTTCAATTATATTTTAAGGTTAATTTCAAGACTGGGGTTTGACCAAGGCAAACCCCTCCCCCCAACAAACAAATCATTTTTCTTGCAGGGACATGTTCGAAACAATGAATAGGAGTGCAGATATGGATACCCTTTTCGACAAACTATCGGGATCCAGAAATAGATTTTCTATCTGAGATTTTGGGTCAGAATCAGAGGTTGATTCTGCCCTAGGTTGGAATCGGAGGTCGATTCTTCCCTAGGTTAGAATCAAAATTTTTGGGTCAATGGTGACATTGACTTGAGGGTCAAAATCGGAACTGTGTCAGATCGGAAAAAGATTTCTAGGTTTTGTTCGTCTCTGCGACTCTATTCCAGATTCGGTTGCTGATTTTCCAAAAACTCAGTGCAGACCCCCAAAAACAACATTCTTCATATCTATAACATTTCAAGGTTAGTACTTTTCTCCTATTCATTTCAATTAAAGTTATTAGTCTTTCTAGATCTATCACACATTCTTTTCTATAAAATGAAATTTAAGATCTTCTTTTTTATTCTTATTTCCAATCGATTGATTCATTTATGCATTGATCCTTCCTTTGGGGATAATCAATTTGGATCCTTCCTTTGTGTATTTGAGGATAAAAGGAACATCTTATTTATCCCTCACTTTTCAATAAACATTCTAATTTCAAATGTAACAACATCCATCTTATCCTACATTTTTCCATAATCCCTATTTCTTATCTCATATCTCACATTTTATATGTTACATTTTAGATATTACATTTTGGTGAACCCGTGATAGACAACTCTTTCTTTTTGGTGTCAGATGCTTTGCCTCTTTTCCTTAGAGACTAGTTTTTGCATATATACTAAATTAGTTTTCTTTTATGCTCTTGCATTTTTTTTTTTAAAAATCTACATACTCATAAAAATATAAAGACATTTCTTTCATTTCATTCACTATCAAGATCTTTAAGATGCTTTGGAGTATGGCTATTTTTCTCATTGTGCTTCTTTTAGCATCTCTTTATAGTACTTATGATGTTTATGAAAGTGTCATCCATTTCATCATGTTTGTTAATCTTCATGTTTCACTTGCTTATGCTATTTTGAGATTAACTAATACTAGTCTTACTGTTTCAAAACTTTCATCAAGGATTTGTGTAGTGGACTTATTGCTCTTTTGGATTATGTGAAGAATTGGGTAGATGATACCCCATTTACTATTCTTCGTAATCCTAATCCTATCATTCCTAATCTAGTTCCTAATCCTCCTAATCATAATCCTATCATTCCTAATCCAATTCCTAATATTCATATTTCTATTTCTCCATCTTATATCCCTAGTTCTCCCCACACTTATGATGGTGCTCAAGCTAGGGTTTATGATGCAGATGTGCAAGAATTATTTCATTTACCTTCCCCTTCTTATCAGATCCATGATGATATTAAAGGGAAAAAAAAAGAAACCTCTTCTAAACCTATCATTCCACCATACACAACATTTTCTCATGAACATCATAATCAATCACCTCCTATAGAAGCTTTGCAAGATATGTACACTATCGGATACACTATAGTGGATAAACAAGGCTATAAGAGTTTAGGGCTTGGTGTTAATGAACATGGCATTAAAAACCTGATTCATTCATCCCCTAAAAAAGATATGCATGGTATAGGTTTCATGCCTTCTCAATTCAAGGTGGTTGACCTTAACTATTGTCCTCCTCTTCTGTTCTTCTTCCAACACCTTCCTTAGATCACCCTTATACTTCTCAAGATGTGGCTAAGAAAGTGTATGTCCAGTAAATGAATTCTAAGAAAGAAATCTTAAACCTATGCCGAAAAATGCTCTCTCTAAATACAAATGTCCTTTTCATTATAGTAATATACATTTATTTGCTGATTGTGTGCATTTCAAACTATATGTCAAAGAAAGAGCTTCTATAGGAATTATATCTAATTCTCGTGCAGTATTACAATTTTTTCATAATTTTGATATAGGGAATTCCCCTCGTTCTTCTATAAATTAGATAATATTTTTTCTCCTCTTGTCTCTTAACTGGGGGGAAGAGGTATTTCCTTCCAATCTTATAGAATCCAGTATGCTCTTACCATGTATTTTGTTTTAGTTTAATCAGTTATTCTTTCTATATTCTATCCTTGTAATTTTCTATTATGGTACATATTTCCTTCGCTCATAATCATTCATGATGTCTTTTGTAGGACATTTATTTTTTTGCGAAGATATAATTTGATATATCCCTTTCTTTCATCCCTGGGGGGCAAGGTATTTTCCTCCTTCCTCTATCTAAGGATCTACTTTCCTTAGCTTAGTAGCATTTGTTTATTCTACAACATTATTTCCTTATAAAGATTTATGTTTTGGGCTATGGATACCCTCTTATATGAGAGGTGATTGTCCTAGGTCATCACCTATTCTTTATTTTGAAAATTATGTTCTTTATAAACTCTTTCCTTTGCTTTGGGCTAGAGTTTAATTCCTTCATTCCGAGATTCCTCTTCCTCTTGATTGCAGGAGCTTGATGATTGAGTCTTTGGTCCCTCTTTTCTTTAGAAGATGACATTTTATCCTAAGTACTCCTCTATGGTGGGGGTCTTGATGATAAGATCTCTTCCTCTTTGAGGATCCTTTTTCCATATGTGACATATCCATTTCATGATTATCTATGCTCTTAGAGGTAAGGGTCAATACTCTTTGCTAAGGATATAGTGTATATTGTTGTTAAACTGGATATCTCCTTACCTTGTAAAGTAGGTATCCTCTTTGTCTTCCTTATCATGTCTAGTGGGTAGTCATGATAAGGAAGGGGGAATATATAGGGTCTCCCTTATACTATAGTTTACATTTTACAACATGCTAAATCCTTAGAAGGTAACGCACATAAGTTGCTAAATCCTAAAGAGGCACATTTTTATTTTTATTTTTATTTTTGCTAAATCCTCGGAAGGTAACGCACATAAGTTGTTAAATCCTGAAGAGATGTGCATTTTCTAATATGCTAAATCCTTGGAAGGTAATGCACATAAGTTGCTAAATCCTAAAAAAGACACGCATTTTATATTCATAGTGATACAAGAATGTGGATCTATGGATATTTCAAAAGTCGTTAGAAGACGCATTACAATTACAAAACACAGTTTATGGGTGAACCTGTTGGGCTCTCCCTCATTGGTGATTCATGGTAAGGTGGGAATCTTACTAGGTGAGGTAATCACTTTCTCTTTTCTCTCTTTCGCTTTCATGCTAGTAGGATTAGATCATGAAGCTATGTTATCTATAGTGTTGCTCTTGTCTTGCTTATATAGTCATGTATGTTCTCTATGATTAATTGATCTTTACTTTCATATCTTTGTGCATGTATGTTGAGTTAGAATCCTTGGTCTGGGGGCTCATGTCCTTAACTAAGTGATGCTCTACCTCATTGTAATCCACCAGAGTCTTTCTTCTAACTTTACCACGAGTATGTTCGATTTCCATACTCCCGCTAAAGTGGGGGCTTAATGTATCATCTTAAAATGGAAGCACTTCCATGTTAAGAACATTTAGCCCTCTTTAGGGGGGTTTTTTTGACCACCATCATATTGTCCCCTCATTTTTGCACCTTCTCCTACTTTTGTGCCTGTTTAGGACCCTGATTGGGCCTCTCTGGGCACCATCTATCCCATCTGGCACATTTTCTAGGGGTTCTAACTCCTTGGGTCAAGGTCGACCTCGACCTCAACCTAGGTCAAGGAAGACCTCCTTTGACCTAGGTCCCCCTTTCTAGTTTGAAAGTTTGTCGGGTGCTAGAGGTCATTAAAAGTTCATTTTCCGCTTCTGGGTCGCCTGGTTTGGGTTCTGAAATGACGATTCTTAAATTATATTTAATATAGGTCCACTTCCAAGGGTGTAGGTCTAATTGGAATTTAATTCTCCTATGTAGGCCTCTCTAGAAGATTGAGCCCTGGATTCATATATAAGGAAGCCTTCTCCTCTCATTTTCTCTAAGACTTAAAGAAGTGAAATCTAAGTGTGAAGGACAAGCTAAGAAGAAAGATTTGAAGCAAGCTAAATATCTATTGAAGCATTCATCTACTCTCAAGCATCCAAGCATTCAAGCACTTTCAAGCACTCAATTCATCAAGGAGATCCATTGGTAGTCATTGAAGGATTCAAGCTCTATGGAGCCCTCTTGTTGAAGATTTCTCCATCCACATTCCTCCAAGCCTCTTCCTATTCCAAGATCCATTCAAGATTGGTGTTGAAGATCTACAAGCAATTGATTTGAGACATCCTACATTCTACATTCATTTGGTGCATACATAATTGTGGATCCACGGATTCGAATCCGCCACAAGGGTTTCTATACAAGCAAGGTGAATTCATTTATTTACTTTTTACTTATGCAATTTCAATTATATTTTAAGGTTAATTTCAAAATCGGGGTTTGACCAAGGGGAACCCCTCCCCCCAACAAACAAGCCATTTTTCTTGCAGGGACAGGTTCGAAACAACGAATTGGAGTGAAAATCTAGATACACTTTTCAGCAAACTATAGGGATCCAGAAACATATTTTTTGTCAGAGATTTTGGGTTAGAATCAGAGGTCGATTCTGCCCTAAGTCAGAATCAGAGGTCGACTCTATCCTAGGTCTGAATCAGAAATTCTGGGTCAATGGTGACATTGACTCGAGGGTCAAAATTGAAACTGAGCCAGATCAGAAAATGATTTCTAGGTTTTGTAGATCTTACACTTTTGGTTTAGGATCGCGAAAATCAACAGTTTTTAAGACCATCTGACAAGGTTTTCAACAGATTCATTTTCTGAGGTATGTATTTTATTCCATTATTCTTTGCAAACATTTCTAGATTTACATTCCTTATCAATACAATTAATGTATGTGTATAATATGTGCATATGGTCACTTTTATGAGCAAATCCCCATTGTTCTAAACCCTATCCATATTTCCCTTATACACATATATATCAGTCAATCCAAATATGTGAAAGAAGTGCTCAAGACTTTTGGTATGTATGCTCCAAACCAGTTGGAACCCCAATGGTAACAGGATAAAAATTGTCTAAGGATGATGAATATGATGCATTGGATACTACTTTGTATACATCTATGATTGATAAGCTACAGTATGTTGTTCATAGCAGAACAAATATTGCTCAAGTAGTTGGTATAGTGGCTAGATTTCACTCAAATCCTAAGGAATCTCATATGGTTGTACTTAAGAGGATATTCAAATATCTAAAAGGGACAATTGACTACGGTTTGTGGTATGCTCATGATGGTGATTTTTCTTTAAGTGTATTTACTGATGTTGATTGGGTGGGAAATGTTGATGATAGAAAGAGTACAACTAGTGGTGCATTCTTTCTAGGTGAAAGGCTTGTGTCGTGGACAAGCAAAAAACAAAATTGTGTCTCACAATCAACTGCAAAGGTAGAGTATGTGGCAACAACTATAAATTGCACACAGATTGATTGAAAAGGTGACTGAACCAATAACTATCTTTTGTTACAATATAAGTGCAATAAATATTTACAAGAATCATGTGATGCATTCCAAGACTAAGAACATTGCAATTAAGTATCATTTTCTGAGAGAGAAAGTCCAGGAGAAAGAGGTGAAGTTGGAATATGTACAAACAAAGGAGCAAATAACATATATCTTCAAGAAGCCGTTACCTAAGGATACTTTTGAGTACCTTAGAGGTAAGATAGGGGTTATGCCCCTACCTAAACAGAACTAAGATGTTGTCGGTGCTTCATTCCAGTGAATTTATTGCCATGTCTTTCACTGTGGATTGATGTTCAAGAGACTACTCCTTAGGGGGAGCAGTCGAAAAAAGAGGGAGATAGTTGCAGCAGATGGTGTATTGGACTTTTTGCGTCTTTGGCATTATTGTCAAAGGGGGAGATGAATAAGAGAAGAATCTGAGAAGAAGCTAAGATTGACATCAAAGAGTAGAATAGATGTATCAGCTAAGGGGGGAAAAAATTGGTATCTAGATGCTCTAGATGATTGCTTGGTATTATTGGTGTTTCCATCAATGCCAAAGGGGGATATTGTTGGCATAACTGATGTTGAGTATATTGAGCTGTTATGGTATGTGTTTGGTAGGTTGATCAGTTATGATGTTGTCACTGATGTCAACTTAGTATTTGTTGGTTGATTGTGTACATGTTATGTTGATGTATGTTCAAGAGGTTGAATCCCGAGATGTAGCAAGAATTGGTGTGTGTAATCGTACAGGAAGACTAAGTGATGTCTCTAGATACTATATCTATGACGACAAAAGTTGATCTTATGTATTTTATGAGTTACGAGTGGTTGAAGGTTGACGGGTTATCAAGAAGAACAAGATGTAGCACAAGAAGACTGATTTAATGTTTGTGTCAACTAAGTTTGGATTCAAGTGTTGTGGTCATGATATGTTTATCTAGACTATGTTATGAGGTTGTGGTTGCGACCACATCATGATTTGATGATCAGAAGGAAAAGTTTCAAGTGGCAAAAGGTTGTTCAGCAAAGAGTTAAAGGTGTTTTTTAGAACAAACAGTCAGATCCTTGACTGGTGATGATGCATTGTGTTGCAGTAAGTGTTTATATGTTCTAAGGATTGTGGTAATGTTGTTGATTGATAGTGATTGATGAGTTGGAATTTTTCATGATCATTGTGATCGGATTTCTTGGAGGTTGTGCAAGAACATTGAAGAATGTGTTGTGGTTTGCCTTTTCTTTGTCAAATCGATGTGCGATGAATTTGAAGGCCGACCTGAGTTTGTTAGAAATCATTCTAGATTTGTAACATATTGTAAGGTTTATTCATTGAGTGGGAAAGATTGTAAAAATTTTTGTAAGGTGGTTAATTGCCCTAATAATCTTGTAATTTATAAATATGTTAAATGATGAAAAGCACAAGTGTAGATCGTGGATGCAAAGGTGCGATCGGGAGAAGACAAAAGAGAGAAGATTGTCTGCATATGTAGCAGAGACTAAGCTTGAACAAGATTTGTATTAGCAGAAAGTGCTACTTTCTCAGATCATTTACTTATTGATTCCTAACAACTTCATCAAGCTAAATCCCTTAGCTGGGTAGATCCTAATAGGTCTGAATTGTAAATCCTTTAACCAGGCGACTCTTTAATTAGGGTTTGAAATCATTTAATTAGGTTACTCCTAACAGGGTAAAGCTTCTAATAGGGCTACTTTCTCAGATCATTTACTTATTGATTCCTAACAACTTCATCAAGCTAAATCCCTTAACCGGGTAGATCCTAACAGGTCTGAATTGTAAATCCTTTAACCAAGTGACTCTTTAATTAGGGTTTGAAATCCTTTAATTAGGTTACTCCTAACAGGGTAAAGCTCCTAATAGGGCTGGAGGTAAATCCCTTGACTGGGTGAATCCTAACACAGTCTTGCTCTTAACTGGGCATATTGTAAGCTTTTAACAGGGCTCGGCTCTTAACCGGGCATACTTCAGAACAATGCAGGTTTTAGTGGGTGTCATCCCCACACTTGGTTTTTTCCAGTTAGGTTTCCATGAGAAAAACTTTGGTGTTATTGTGTTGCATGGTTGTGGATGTTTGTTCTTATTGTTTAGTTTTTCATGCAATGAATTTTTATTGATGCAAGTGGTTGAATGTTTAATGAAAAGTTGGAATTGTTAGATTACAAATTCACCCCCCACCCCCCTCTCAGTAATCTTGGATCTCATAATACTAACAATTGGTATTAGAGTCTTGGTTCTCTTTGTGGTAAGCCTAACAACTTGAAGAAAAAATCCAATGATGAGGAAGGAACCTCCCAAGTTCTATGAGGACAACTACCCACTATGGTGTGAAAGAATGAAGTTATACCTAAAGAGTATGGGACCACAATACTGGATGCATGTCACAAATAGGTATATCACCTATGTTGGAACTCTCAATCTAGATGAACTAAAGGAACAACATGAGGATACTCAAGCACATGAAGCCACTGTAAGTACCCTATCTGATATGAATATGTTGATGTTCGTGAAATAGAAACTGCCTATGATGTCTGGGAAACATTTAAACTTATCTATGGAGGAGATATTCATGTGAAGAAAGCTAAGGAAGACAGTCTAAGAGGAAAATATGATGACATGGAGATGGTAGAAGGAGAGAATATTGCAAAATATGGCCTAAGAATAAAAGAAGTTGTTGGTGCTATTAGAGGTGCAGGCCAAATTATTGAGGAAGATACTATGGTAAGTAAAATGTTAAGAAATTTATTTCTTGCTTATTTCATTGGAGTGTCTGTTATAAATGAGCTGAGAACATTTGATAATGTTACTGTAGACATCTAAAACTGTCCATGCACACTCGTATTAATTTAATTAATATTCCCTTAGCATTATAGTCAATTCTAGTTAATTAACTATTTTTGTTATATTCATCTATTGGTTTAACTAAATTTATTTAATTAAATTTATTTATTTTTCTATGGTATCTAAAGTTAATTTAAATACCCTTCCCTAATGTAATAAATTTATATTAAATATATGATTCTCCACAAAATCCCCCTTTAAAAAAATTATAGTTTATTCATTTCAGACCACATACTAATATTCTTCCAAGTTATGATTAAATTTAAATCTAATTTAAAATTAATCTTAATCCAATATAGAATTCTACCCTAAGCCTACTCTACACCCATCACCTCACTCTCTAAACCTACTTTCCCACTAAAACACCCACTAATCCCACTTAATTAGGCTAGAAAGGGGATTCTTACACCTTTTAGTGTTAATACGTTGCTCACACATGTGTGAGAAACTCATCCCAAGGAAGCCGCCCAACTTTCGTAAATGCTCTTACACCTTGTTCCCCCCACTCCTTTCTCCATGGTTGCTCACACATGTGTGAGAAACATTGAGCCTCTCAAAACTTAAAGGCTTGTATTGAATTTTTGCATGGCATGTCCTTTTACCCTTGTGTCCTCCACGTGGCATCTATGTGGATGCCACATATGCTCCACCTCACCCAAGCCCTTGCCTTTCCTCCCAAAATCTATAAATAGGAGCCTTGCCAAGACCAAATCATCCATTGTTATCATGCTAACATAGCTCTAGAATTTGCATTATTTTTTCATGTTCTTAGTTCATTTCAATCTTAAGAATTTAGATATTACATGTTAGGAATCAATGAAAAATGAATCTTAATCTTGCTTGATCTTGCATGCCATTTTAGCTTAGTATTTGCATTTGCATCTCTTTGTGGAAGCTTGGGGCAAAGTTCTTCATACTTTGTTCTTGAGTTTTTCATCTCATTCCAAATAGCTTTCAACTTAAATCATCATCCATATCAAGTGGGATTCATATTTTGTGTTGGGAGAGCATACCCACAATCCATTTCAAGAGCAAATCTAATAAGTCTATAATAGGGTGCAACTTATTGTAGCTCAATCCGATGTTATTTAGATTTCTTTGTTTGTTTGTTTCTTTCTTATTTCATGATTTCAATCCTCATATGTGCTAACACGCTAATGTTTTTATGTTTGAGCTTCATCCCAACAGGTTGAAGATTTCCTAGTACACATTTTAACATGCCTTGTGGGACCCACGTCCCTAAAATTTTAGAAATTTAAAAAAAAATGTCATTTTCCAACACATTCTGGAAATCATCGTGCAAAGTCATCTCTGACCTAGAATAGTCGTCTGTGTTTCTAAACTGTCACCTATGCTAATTGGTCGTCTACTCAGATTGATATCTTTGACCTGAAACTATTGTCTCCACCTGTGATTAAAAACTTTAGTTTTAACCTATTTTAAAGCATTTTTTGAGATATTTGGCTTTTTAACTCTCGATTTTCTAACAGGGTGTCAGTTTTACATAGTTAAATGTTGTTGAAATTTTCAAAAATAATATATCTTGTTGTTAACTATTTTTTTTTGCAACTTGACTTTCTATTTCGGCGTCTGTGCAGGTTGACCGTCATCTCCGCAGATCGTCTCCTGCGATCCTAAACAGGCGTCTGTGCATCTCAGCATTTACTGACAGGTATAAATCTTTAGTTGTTTCTAAACAATTGTTTGCATTTTTAATCTATCGTCTGCACATATTTCTACTTTGGCATCTGCTTCTATGAACAGTCTTCTGCGCAGATTATTGTATGCGACCTGTAACTGTTGTCTGCGCAGTTTTGCTGAAATCTATCATTATTAGCTGGTTTTTTGGTTTACTAATCTCTTATGAGTGTTGCAGCACTGTTATTTTCAAGACTTGACATTTAAAACTACTGACATTTTGTGTGTAGGACGTTAAGAAGAAGAGAAACACTTAAACTACTAATACTTATCCTTGTAGGTTGCCTAGGAGATTCAATTGAACAAAGTGTCTTCTTTAATCATTTTCTAGGCATATTAATAAAAGTTTATTCTTGATACTTTATTAAGTGATAGGGGAGTATGTTATTGTCTTCTTAAGAAAATCAGAAACCTATACTCATTTGATAAGGTACTTGAGAATAAGTTTTGGGAAAGAACAAAGTTGTCTATCGTGTTTGGCAGAAAACAACATTGGATAGGAGATTATGCTCTTTTCCCCTTGTGGGAAAATAAAAATTCTAGACTCCTCTTTTTGTCAATCAATTCTTTTCAATTAAACCTTTAGATGGGCCTACTGGTTGAGGGAAAAATCTCCCAGGAACGACCCACGTAAGAACAAGGTGTAAGCCACACCCATCCAACTCAAGTTAATAAAATTTACTCTTTGGGGCCAAAGCTTTGGGAGTCGAATATTGTTTGAGCTTATATTTGGCTCACGCCTAACACAAAGTAGGGTCATGAGGTCTTAATCATGTTTACATGAATGCTTGTGCCAAGGTGCTTTGTGGGGCTATATGCCTCAATCGCGCTTGCGCGAACACAAAGGACATAATCGAATAGAGATCCATACTAAGAACTCTTAATATGGAAGCCTACCCAGTTCACTCGTAGAAAGCTTGATAATGTTTCAGCAAGGAGGATAGTAACTTCCCCAAGATCACTCGTACATTTGTGCCACCTTGAGCATTTGGAGTTGACTAATACGACATCATGACTGAAGCCATTGTGTGCTTGGTGATGACCGTATTTTGATTAGCTCTTGTGTGTGTGCCTATGTTTACGGGAAAATATTTTTATGCTAGGACAACTTCCTTAGGTAGGTTGTGTTTGAAGTGCTTGTGGAACATTGACTACTTGAACATAAATGAAATCCTTATCAAACAAATTTGTCACAATTACTTGTATCCCTCAACGTTGCTTTGTCCCTTGTTGGATTGTTTTCAAGACACATGACGAGTTTTTTTTGGTTTGAATGCTTTGAAATCAGTTCTTGTCATTGAACAAATTGACCGAAAATCAGACTGAGAATCAAATTTTTCAAATTTCATCACAAAATTGTTCTGATCATAAACGGTCGTCTCTGCCCTAGAACGGTCGTCTCCGCCCTAGAACAGTCGTCTGCGCTTCTAAACTATCGTAGGCGCAGATTGACGTCTGTGCAAATAATCATCTCCATCTAAGAACTTTCATCTCCATATAAGAACTTTCATCTCCACTTTAAAACAATGACCTCCTAAATTTGGCAAAATAATCAAAATTTGTTCTTTTTAGAGACCCTGAAATCATTTGTCCTAAAATATGCAAAATCAAAATTTTCAACATAGGACATGACCAATTTGAAAGAGCAAAAGAAAGTCAAGACTCCATTACCTTCAGTATACAAAGAACAAAAGAACACCATGCGTGAAGCCAACAAATATCGACACATCATTGATTCCGTCAAACAAGAGATTCGCACGCGTGAGGAATATGACAAGTCATCTACAACAATAAAATTGTAAGTTTCATGACCAAGTACCATTTGAACCGCGCCTTTGTCAACTTCGAACAATACGACTAGCTGGCACATCGTAACATCCTTATTCAGTCCTCTTCTTATTAGCTTATGTCTTAGGATCATCATCTTAGTCTCCATCCTTAGGACTACATCACCCAATCAATCTAGCAAAATCTAATTAATCCAAGAATCACCCTAGCACTAATCCAAATCTTGTCATAGCATCATCCAAAAATAATTCAAAAATCCAAAAACATATCCTTCACTTGGTGTTGTATCCTTTTGAGTTGCGTAGCACCCATATCTTATCAAAACAACCATCATTAGGCTCCTTTGACTAAGCATTGTTTAGGGTAGCTCATCTTATCTTTGTGACCTCATAACCTTGATCAAAAGATTGGTTTACATTGACAAAGAATCATGTCCTCTGAAGACCATAAGTTTGTCTTAGGATGACACAATCACATCCATCTAAGATTGCATTAGGGAAAACAACTCATAATATTTTGGTCACACCCTATCATCTTTTAGGCCCTTAGGGCACCCCCATCATACTAGCATCATCATCCAAAAGCATCAAAATCCCAAAATCATTACACCCTCATCCTTAGTCACCTAGGAACCTTGCCCATCGCTTAACATATTTCATCTCTTTAGGACATCCATTTCATGCCAACCAAAAATCGATCTAAGAAGAGGAAGGACATGGACAATAACCTTGTTGCTAGCTCGTCTAATCCAACGGTGAACCCTGACAATACCATGGTAAATTTTGATCCTGATCACCAAGCACCAAGTTAACACGTATAGGCTAACCAAGATGAGACTCCCACCCTAAGTTCCATGGAAGAATTCATGAGTCATCCTGTACATGCACACATGGACAACACCATTATAGGACACAACAACCACACCATCTTGACCAACTTTTAGCGTGAATTCTACCACCACGAATCCCACGACCTATAACTATTCCTGTTAACTTTTCCATTTTGTGGTAGAAGAAATCATTGACCCACTTCAAAGGACATCCCAAGTCACATCTCTCATACCTCATTTGTTTCAACCCACAAGCACTCAACCCATAGTGCACACCATGGCACGACCAATGCCATTCTCCATCATGGGGCCATCAGCCTCCGATCTTTTCCTACCTCTGACATCACAACCCATCCAACCTTCACAACCTATCTAATTGTCACAACGACACCCTAGCCAACCTTCACAACCCGTTCAACCCACTGCTTCCCAAGTTTTGCAACCTATGGTTGGTTCTCAACCCATAAAAACATAATCAATCGTTGCTCAACACATCAACACCCAGCCGATCATCTCAAAACCACAAGTCACACAAAATTCAAGCACCTCAATACCAACATCCCTTCCACCTATCACACCTCAATACCAACATCCCTTCCACCTATCACACCTACATCACATCAGCAACAACCACAATTCACCACGAGCATGCCACCCACATGGGAATTCAATCAACCCCTATTTCCACAAGGGCCCACATTTCATGCTCAACCAACTATACCCTCGCAAAGTGTCTTAGTACCTCCCGCATAGTCACAACCTAATCCAACACTTTCACAGCAAGCCTCCAAGGTTGGTCAAGCCACACAAGCCACTTCATCCTCCGCTTGAAGCTATTCTCAGGCTGCATTGCAAGCACTTGAGATACCAACACATTCAAATATCACAAATCTTGTCACTTCCCAAGTGCAGTAACTGTTCGTCAACCCCTTCATCACCGCACAGTCTATTGTGCAACCCATTCAACAAAAACAACCCACCTATACCAATTATTTGGTCATGCCTACATCTGCAGCATCACAATGCATCCCACCTCATCAAAAAAAAAGCATCCCCTCTCATATCAACTAGTTTGCTACTTCTATTAGGGGCATTAACCCACATCTCACAAATCCTATACACAATAGTGCTGTCGCGCAAACATCTTATGGAGGTTTGACCCAGGTTCACCCAACATCTTTGATACTGTAGGAGGCACAACCCTTCTATCAACAACCATCACAACCACAATAGACTCTACCTTCAATCTGCCAACAATACCTCACCCAACAACAGTTTCCTCCTTCACAACCGCTTACAACCATGCCCTTATCACACACCTCAATATCCCCCACTGAATCCTCCATACTCACCAGTCATGTTTGACCCATATCAAGCACCCAACTCTAGTACACTGGAGGCACCTGCCCCACTACCTATCAACCAAGAGTGGGAAGAAATGAAGAATTCTCTCAATGAGCTTCGAGAAGGAACCGAAACCAAGACCTTCAAATTTGAGGAAGTGTGTCCATATCCCTTTGATTAATCCATCATAGCCACACCCTTCCCCAAACACTTCGAGACTCCCAAATTTGACAAATACAAGGGAAGGGAGATCCCATCAACCACATTGAATAATTTTACATGGCATGCCAAGAGGTACAATATAGCGATAACTTTCTCATGCGACTCTTCCCAAAAAGCCTACGAGAGACAACTCTTGAGTGGTTTTACAAAATCCCCTACGACACTATCACAACATTTACAGAACTATCTGAAAATTTGTAGACCAGTAGTCACATCACACTAAGAAGGAACTATCCCTCCTGGATCTATACAACTCTCAGCAAAAAGGAATGGACCTTGAAAAGGGTCTCATAGATGATGAAACCATCAAGCTATACAAAGAAACTCAACACAATAGACCTAACAATGATCGGTCTCATTATTGGAACAAGAATAAGATTGTTGTGACCGACGGTGCCACTGATACCAAACATGTCCAGATCATTATATATCAGCAAAACACATGCCACACTAACCTACTCTCCTCCTGGAGAACATTATCAGCCTAACTACCAAGCTCCCATGAGCTAAAAAAATGCCATATCAGTCTCGCATGGACAAGCAAAGCCTTGAGACTAGAATGCATCGAAATGCACATTTACCCCCTTGGGTGAAGCCATAGATGTGATCTTCCATAGAATGGCTAAATCTAATCTCATCGTGTACGCACAAATACAACCGTTTGATGGAGAAACACCTAAGCCTATGTGGTACAAAGACAACGAATATTGTGACTACCATTGTGTTAAGGGACATGACACCTTAAAGTGCATGAAGTTGAAGCACTTCATCCAAGACCTCATCGACCTTGAAGAGATCACTGTAGACTCTCTTGCCCAACCACCACCAAATATGGGCCTTCAAATCTATCAAAATGTGTTTCCTGAGCACAACTCCGATAAAGGACCTACCAATCCCGCTCAACCCTCCAACCAAGGGAAGGGCAAGCAAGGAGATAATGCAGATAGAAAATATTATACCAATGCATATATCAACTATGACAACCTCATCGGCTTCATATCCCAAGTAAAGCCCTCAGTAAATGTCATTCATGTCAAGGGCACAGATAGTCAGTGTGCAGTCAGCGCCTTCCGAGGAAGAATATCTATTGCAGGTGCTAGTACCACTCCATCTACTGGCACACAATATAACCTATTAGAACACCCCATCCCAAATCTCCATCTTGGACCTCCTCCATACTTCACCCATCCACCAATAAATCCTTAATAAAGATCTACAAGAATTGCATGTCCCCAGTGACATCAAACCTACACAATTCAAAAACCTTGTTGGCCATCTATCCACATCTTGTTGGATTTCCTTCAAACCAACAGACATGACATCCACTGAACTTGACCACAACCTCCCTCTTTGCATCGTCGTCATGGTTAAAGATTTTTTTTTCTATCAAACAGGTTATGATAGACAATGGTTTGGCCCTAAATTTATGCACTTTGAAATTCATCAAACAGTTGGGGTATACCAAAGCAAATATAATGAATGATGTCATTACCATCAAGGCTTATGACAATCTGGAACACACATCCAAAGGTACCATCTCACTGCCCATCCAGTTGGGCCTATCAGTGCAAAACACAGATTACAACATTATTGATCTTGACCTCCCCTTCAACATCCTCCTTTGATGAGCGTGGATTCACTCCATGAAATTTGTTCCCTCCACCTTTCATCAGTGCATCAAATTCCCACACAATGATACTAAAATCACCATACATGCAGATCTCCAACCCTTCACGTATTGTTGTGCATTGGAGGCCTCTTTCCCCCATTCAAATCATTGTCCCAGAATTGACATCGGTACTTATGTTGCCAGTTCCTCCAGATCCCACGCAGACCCAGAAACTATCCCCTCCTCCACTCTCTCCACAGTCAAGATCAATAACTAGGGATGTGGAGAATACAACCTATTAGAGGCCTTTGCAGTTGGAGCTCTGCCATCTAACCCACATACCCAAGGATGACCAAGCCAAAACACACCAAATCACAAAGAAACCAAGCCAGAGAAGACGGTCTCCACCACATTCATCTTTGATGGAATCCTAAATGGTCAGGAAATGGACCCAGATATCAACAGATGGCTTTATAGGGCTGCGCCACCTCCTAACAATGGCCTCCTTAATTATTTCAAAAATAAATATCTAGCATCTCATAAATTGGCTAGAGAATGTTGGAACTATCAGGGACGGGGCCTAGGCAATGAGGGATCCTATCAAGACCCCCCGACTAGAAAGAAACTAGGGCCTTGGTTTTGGCCTTGACACAACTGGGGGCACTAATGAAAATAACTACACCTATAGTAATACCTTCGGTGAAATTGTCAAAGTCGAAGACGTTCTGGAAGAGAAAATTGTGAGAGCCTACGATGACGTCCTTGATGAAAAAACCTTCCTGGGCAACTCTGTCCTTCGCCAACTCACCATTAACTTCATTGACCTTCCCCTCGTCCATCCCAAAATCATAGACTGGGACCAACCAAGTGTCATACATATTGATGAATTCCAAAGCGAGGATGCACTCCTAAGATTCATGGGGGAAGTTGAATAGAAAAATTACTGGGGGCGTGATTCAACACATGTCTACAATCTGGACCCAAAGGCATACTTTGGGGAAGAGGAGGTCTTAAGCCACAAAAGAAAAAAGAAAAAAATGGATCTCCTTGCGAAAACCTCTTTGGGGCGCTATCTAATCATTAAAATAGTAAAAACAAAGGGTGTATCCACTGGTTAAAACCTCTCTGAGGCGCCAGAGGATGAAGATCCTCCTCTTCCTCTCATCCATGATTATGGGCCCGAGCAGTCATCCATTCTCATAGAGGAAACACAACCTATCAACCTGGGTATAGAAGAGAATCTCAACATCACTTACACCAAAACATCACTATCAGAAGGTGAAGAAATAGCCCTCACTTCTCTCCTTTGGGAGTCTATAGACAAATTTTTTTCTCACATGTCGGGACTAGACCCTAGCTTAGTAGTTCATCATCTAGCAGTGGATCCGAATATCAAACTAGTAAAGCAGAAGCTCTGAAAGATACATCCCAAGGTAGCATTGTTAGTCAAGGAAGAATTAGAAAAACTACTACAAGCTAAGATCATCCCTGCCATTGACTACTCTGAGTGGATATCTAACATGGTGCATGTATCTAAGCCAGATAAATCAGTTAGGATATGCATAGTCTTTCAGGATCTTAATAAAGCGTGCCCAAAGGATGATTTTCCCATGTTGAATATCGACATGATAGTGGTCCTCACCACTGGACACGAGATGTTGTCTCTCATGGACAGTTTCTTTGGATATAATTATATTTTCCTAGCAGAAGAAGATCAGCATAAGACAACATTTATAACCTATTGGTAAACATATTGTTCTTTATCACTTTAACTCTAAAATACCCAAATATTAAAGAAACAATCGGATACAATAGTTGGGAAATGTAACTGAATAACTAATTTCCCTCTGAATTTGAAGGTACAGCTCCCTTACGTGATTAATCTTTAATGAATTTTTGTTCTTTCCTAATTTAAAGGGGGTTTGTTCTTAACCTGAGAATAGAAGAGGTAATTCGAACTAGGCCTAGACAGGAACTAGTTCAGGCAAATAGATTCAGCTTTCTATCTAGCCAAATTTCAAGACTTTATAAATCATATAAGATCCTGAAATTAGTAATGCAAGAACTGATAATGAAGATGCAAAGACTAAACTAAAATATCAATGATAACTTAATGACGATGAATCAATCTACTTCATAAGAACATTTCTTGTAATCTATGGGTGACACCAAGATTTCCCCTTAATTAAGTGTATCAAATCATAATACAGAACCTCAGTTTAATCTTGAACTGTAAATCCAATGTAAAGAAACATTCAAATTGATAGAAAGATAAATGCAATGGAACAGTTAAAACATTGGCATTCAGACATAAACAAATTTGGCTCAGCAAAAATGAAGTTCTTCACACCAAAATTTAGGTGACCTTTGTATTGATTTTCAAAATAGTACATATAACTCTTCAGAGTTTGACTGTTACAAAAAGGGGTAACCGAAATAGTTCAACTTCCCTAACTAGAAATGATAAACAAAAGTTTATCTGTTACACGCTCTATCAAAATTTAGTAAAAGAGGGAATATATTTATGCCTATGTTTACTTTCCCTTATCTATTTTTTCCCTATAGGCGGTGACAATTGTGATGATCGAAATAAGCTCTTCATGTCTATTGATATGGACATTGGTATATCTGATGAGCCATCAGGAATGATCTTTGGTCAGGCTCTTAACTGCATCTACCCTATCTTTTAGCTCTTCCATGGCTTTATAGATGCATGCACTCAACTGCTGGAGTTCCGACACCATATCCAAGTAAGAGGAAGACTATTCTGCCAGCTTATCCACATAATCGGAGAAGGATTTCTACATGTTGGTCACTTTGATCATTTCTTTCCCTTGACCACTTATCTGTGACTCCATGTGAAGACCCTGAAGGAGTTTAAAATCTTTTTTTTGTTCCTCTTTGATTTTGACATCTATCTGTTGCAACTCTCCTTCGGCTTGGATGATCATCTCAGTCTTAAATTCCAGGATTTGAAGCCATTCAATCAAAGGCTCATCTCCTTTCTGCAAGATCTTGACCTTTATTGCCTCCTTAGTCTTTATTTTAACTGCTACATGCAACATTACTATGCACTCTTGACACTTCACTCTCTCCGATGTGAGAGTCTACAAATTCTTGTCAATGTTGTTTCTCTCCTCCAACTTTAGGAGAGTGTCACCCAATTTCTCAATAACTACAAGTCCTTCAAATTTGAGCCTCTCGATCCATCATTTACCAATCTGCCCAAAATGTCTGTCTTCTTGCAAATTGGCTATGATGGCTTGATTCTCTGCAGCATTGGGGTCGAAAGTGGTTTGGGCACTAGGAATGCTCGCAATTGGGGTAACTAACAATCTAATAAAGTTAGTTAGTTCAGCGACTTCTGCTTTAAGTTGGACTTTAGCAGTCTTGAGATCCTCAAGCTCTTCTTCATTTATAATATTAGTGGACTTCCACAAATCCAAATTAGTATCATGGTGAGCCAAGCCCATATCAAATGACTGTAGCTTGAAATCGGAGGTGGACAAATCTTAAATCCTGCCTTCTTTTGTGGGCTTTGCTACCTCCATGGTTAAGTGCCTCATTTCTGGATCTCAGCCTAATGTAGACAATGTCTTTATTTTCTTCACCTTGCTCATGGTGTTACTGGATTGTAAGGCCCGTGAAAGAGTATCCTTACTAGGAGCTCCTTCTTCTATCCTCTTCCTCTTGCGTTCTAGAGTGTTCTCTATCCAAGATTCTGTGCTAGTAACTTTGGTGGCAGAGACCAATTCTTATATGAACAACTTCCTAATGACCGAAGGAGTAGCTTTAGGTCTTGAAGAAAATGGATTCATTGAGGTAGGAGAGGAGGAAACTAATTTAATGACTTGAGCAACTTTCTGTTGCTTTCCAGCCTCCTCATCCGATTATGTGGCTACAGTGCTAGAACTATCTTCACCCACTTCCACTATAACAGGGGACCCTCACCTTGGATTATCTTGAACTGAGGTATCACCTTGTGTACCCAAAGTGCTAGCTTTAAATGGTTGCTTTGTTTTTTCACTTTTAACAGACCCAACCATAGACTTGACTGGGTTTGCAAAAACTGCTTCTTTTGTGGAACCAATGATAGTAGTCAAGCCATCTCTGCATGTCTTGTCTAATGGAATCATCTTTTCAGGAGGCTCATCACCTCCACCTACTGGTTGAGCTATCTCCTTGGCTACGGTCTAGATAGTTACTAAAGATGATGCAGGAGTACTCCTGATCACTTTTGTATGAGTTTTTCGATACGAAGGCTTCCTTTCTTACCTCTTCCTTATGCCCGTTGTCCATTCGATCCACTCCTCTGTCCTTTTGTAGATCCCACCTATCAAGTTCTGCAAGTCATCAATGGCTTGACCTAGCATGGGTTCAAAGCTTATAATAAGGGGCTTAATCTTCTCCATGTATGAATCATCATACATATGTTGGCCATCGTCTTCTATGCCTTAAACTGCAATCTTAACTTTGAACCTTTTGATTTGTTCAATAGTTAATCTTGCGAAGAATTGATCTATGCTTTCTAGATCATTTTCACAGTTGACCCAATAGTCCTCTATATCATCAATGTGATGAATAGTGCGACTTATTTGCAACTAATCTCGAGCATAGTTCACAGGATCGTACTGCGGCCTCAGAACATCATATGTTTCCAATTGAAACTTCTTTGAGAATGCTTTCAAAACATTCTTTGCGTCGGACCAAGACGCACAACTACATGCTCCAATAGTCATTAGGAAATCATAGCCTTTCTTCCTGGCACCTGCACAGGTCAGGTTCACTTGGATTTCTTACCTCATCACCTCAACCAGCACGATCATGTCGTCGAGATACCTGGGCAGCTTCAAAGGGAAATCATCGAATCCTGCAAGATGAATGTATGAGAAATTTGCAAATTGGATAAAATAAGCTCCAAATTGGCTGATAAATGCCATGGCTTCTAGAGAAAATCTCCTTTCTGGGTAACCTTGTAACTCCCTACACAGTCTCATTGTGAATGCATCATTAACTTTGAGATATTCAGTATAACTGTTATGTAATTGCAAACATGGGAAGAACTCATAACTCTTAAAATCTTTTGGGAATTCTTCTAGCCTAGGAAGTCCTGGCCAAAGTTGAATTGTAGCTAAGATATATAGTAAAACTGAGGACATATAGAACTCATTCGAATGTTTAGCTATATTTAGGGCGTTTGAGAGATTTTCACTTACCATGAGAGCCCGGTCAATGAAATTATGCTGGGAACAAATCACCTGAACTAGGAAGAAATGGTGCTCAATGAAATTAAGTGCATCGCTCTCACCTCTGATCCTATGAAGCAATACCAGGATATCTACAATTTTTGGCTTCAGGTTCATGCCATGTAGTGTTTTGGGCAACTTGCCCTTGGTGCTCCTCGACTCCTGGAACCATGTCTTCATTATCTCCTTCTTCCATACAATCTTCTTTTCTCCATACTCAGTAACCACCCGGTTGTATGTCATCTCTGAGTATTCATCTTGCTCCTGAATATGAAGGGAGTTCTGGATGGAGTCTCAGTCAATAGATAGTAGCACTGTGTCATCAGGCAAAATAATTTTCTTGGTGTCTGGATTGTAGCAGGATATGCATTCTAAAACCAACTCTGGAGCTTGAATCACAATAGGAAAGCCGACAGCTTTGACTAACCCACTCTCCTTCAGCTTCTCTCTAATGGGATGTATCCTTTCAGCATTCAACTTGCTATGAAAGCTCTGCATATCGAAGAATCTCAGAGAGGTGTCCGTGATTTTGTGTGAGTTGGAAGTGATGTCGTTCATCCCATCGAATCCCGTAAATTTGGTTGCCACGTTTTGATTGATTTGAATCAGGAATTGGGAATCTATCTCAGGAATATGAAAGCAAGGAACAATTATCTACAAGGGTTTCAACTCAGATAATTTGTCAAACAAATGGTAGTTCCTATTTGCAACACTTCACTGATTTTATAACTTCTAACTTCTTACCGTTAATGGTCGACTTCCCGTGCCACACGAATGAAAAGACTTAAGCATTTATGAAAAAGTCTATTATGAAGAAAAATGGATTTATTTGAATTAATTACTTTACCTCTACTGGTCGTTAAGAAACATCTTTTCACCTTAGATAAATGTAACGGTAACTTTCTGGAGACAGTGGATAATTACTTTTTTGGTTCTCATTTGGGCGGAGAAATGTTTTTGGAGCACTCTACTCAGAAATCCACCAAGGAGGAATATTAGTTTGTTGCAATGCTAAAATGATGTGTGATGATTTTATTTTCTTTTTTTACGCCTTAAGTCCCTTCACAGGTTGATTTTTCTTCATAAACCTTACGTATAACAATCTGGCAAAAAATACATCTTATGGGTCAAAACCCGCCTGTTGGAGTAGCAGAGAAGCTACTTTCCACTTTTCCGCCGATGAGCTTTGGTCTTTGATTCTTTATCATTTGATCATTCTTCTGGATTGTAGGGATTTATTTTGAATGCAATAGTCTTTCTAGCCTCAATTATCTATCTTCAACTTCCACTGATCGCTGAGACTTTAAAAATTGTTGATTGCGGAAAAGGCACTCTGTAGGTGATTATCCGCTAGGGAGAAGCCACAAACCAATTTTCCATCGATGAGAGAAAATGAAGTATCAAAGCTAACGATTTCCAAAATCACATAAGATCAATGTTAGAAACCTCTGAATCATGACCTTTATCGGATTTGGGAGCTTAACCTACCCAAAATGACATGATCTTGGATAAAAAAACCCCGGTTTACAAAGGAGAAGGTAATTTGGGAAAATCTGATAAAGGTTTCCCTAGCATAAAGGGAAAAACTAGACTTAGACTCATGACTTGCACAATGTTTTCAAGACCATTGCTACACACTAAACATCCATTTTTCTCTAAAGATATGCAAAACAAAAATGTGGCAACAACTGGCTTTGTCTGGGGACTTGGACATTCACATGTCCAAGCAAGGAACTCAAGTCTCTGGTTTTGCAAAGCTCAATGAAAAGGTGGCTCACAACAAAACTAAGGCAAAACACAGAAAGAAAACAAGGAAAGAAAACCTAACTAAGGAAAACAAA
Organism: Thuja plicata; assembly: GCA_018584345.1. NCBI lineage: Eukaryota > Viridiplantae > Streptophyta > Pinopsida > Cupressales > Cupressaceae > Thuja > Thuja plicata. The sequence goes on from MU227788.1 coordinate 658,667, forward strand.
AATAGGAACTAAACGTAACTATGGTACAATATAAGGGTTACCTATTTTAGATTCAGATCTAGTATAGCTTCAAGTCCTGACCATTGTATGTCAAGGGAAGTGCCTCGCCATCTGGATAAGTCAAATTAAAAGAATTCTTCTCAAACACCTGATGGATATTGAAAGGTCCTTTCCAAAATGTATCAAATTTTCCATGCATACCTGTAGGTACCATGCGTTTGTCCCATAGCAGTACCATATCTCCTTCCATAAATTTCTGAGGCCTGCTCCTTTTTTCAAACAAATTCTTCACACACATTTGATGTTGTGTTATGTGATCTACCATTTTCTCTCTTTCCTCTTCAAGCTTATTTAAATATAGGATTCTCTTTTCTAAACCATCTTCATATATGCCATCTTCTATTGTTGTCCTTAATTTGCAAGTTGCCAATTCCAACGATAATGGAAGATTGGCTTCAATTTCATAGACCAGCTCAAAGGGGGGAACACTGATAGCTCTTTTGGGGGTCACCCTATCTACCCAGAGTGCTTCATGGATTTTCATATGCTAGGTTCTCTGATTATCTGCCACAAGTTTCTCATAATGTTTACTAAGTTCTTGTTGTTGGATTCAGCTTGACCATTTCCTTGTGGGAAATAGTCAGATGAGTGACTGACCATAATGCCATACTTATAACAAAATTCAGTAATTTCCCAAGAAGAGAAATATGTAGTTTTATTCATTACTAGCTTGATAGGTACACCAAACCTTACCAGGATGTTTTCTTTAATAAACTCACATACTACTTCAGAGGTAGTTCTCTTAGTTGCTTTTGCCTCCACCCATTTCGTGAAGTAGTCTGTTGCAGTGATTATATAGGTATGGCCCGCACTGGATGTGGGATTTATAGGGCCAATAAAATCAAGGCCCCATTTCTAGAAGGGACCTTCAATGACCACTGGTCTAAGGGGGAGAGCTACTAGCTGTGGCTTTCTGATAAACATTTTGCACTTCTCACATCTTGCTACCCAATGGTATGCATCTTTGAACATTCCCGGCCAATAATAGCACTATCTCAATATTTTGAACGCAATTACTAGTGAAGAGAAGTGTCCCCCAGAAGCTTCATCATGGAACACCTTCAATAATTTTTCTTGTTGTTGTTTGTCTACACACTGGAGGAAGGTCCCATCTATCAAACTTTTATACAACCTATCTTCCCAAATAACATATTTAGAGGCCTTCACTTTTAAATCTCTCCTTTGCTTCAGGGTCAACCCTTTGGGGCACTCACCATACACCAGAAAATATACAATGTTTTGAAGCAGGGGCCTTGCATACTACTACCAAAACCAATTGTGTCACTTCAGGATCTTCACACACTTGATTTTCCACTATTGCTTTACACAGTGCATTTCCTCTCACCAACTTGGTGGGTTTAATTTCTATTTCATATTCCTATGTCTTAGCCACGCATGCTCCTCTGTTATTACATCCCACGTCTTGTAGAGTTAATACACTTTTTACTGCAATGTTAGGCACATATACAAGGGAGTGAGAGTGTAAAATATAGAATCTGAAATTATTTAAAGCTTTTACTACTGTGAAAGCATGTTTCTCAGTCTGAGAGTATCTCAACTCATGATCTTTCAGAGGTGTTCTCATAAAGGCGATAGGGGCTTGAACCCCTTCCTCATTTTATTGCACGAGAATAACTGACAAAGTATGCTCATAGGAGTAAGAATAAATTATAAAATCTTCCTTGTAATTTGGGTGACACAACATTGGAGCATTGGCCATGGCATTCTTACTATTTTTGAAGGCTTGTTTGCCAAGGTCATTCCATTTAAAATTCACATTCCCTTTCATCATATCTATTATGCATTTGGTAATTTCTGAAAAATCTGGGACAAACCTTCTGAGAATATTTACCTGACCAAAGAATGATTTTACTCCAGTCTTGTTTACGGGTAACCTCAGTTCCTGGATTTCCCTAACCCTTTCTGCATCGATTCTTATACCTTCTTGAGAAACGATGTGTCCCGGTAATTTCCCTCCAGTCAGACAGAAGACTGACTTCTTGGGATTTAAAGAAATCCCATCTTCTCTACACCTCTGCAACACTCTCCTCAAATCCTTTATGTGATCTATTCTTTTTCTAGAAAACACCGTAAGATCATCCAGATACATACCAATTATTTTATTTTTCATATCACTAAAGGAAAGGTCCATACCTCTCTGAAAGGTAGCCCCGAAATTGATTAATTTGAATGGCATTCTATGATTAGTGAAAGTACCACATGGAGTAGTAAAGGTTGTCTTGTGTTGATCCTCTTTTTCCACCTCTATCTGATTGTACCCCAAGAATTCTTCCAACATAGACATCATCTCAACTCTAGCCATGATCTACAATAAGTGATCCATGTTGGGAAGAGCGTAATTATCTTTCAAGGAAGACTGATTAAGGTTTCTAAAGTCCACGCAGATTCTTATTTCCTCATTTTTATTTCTCACAAGCACTATATTTGCTACCCAAGTTGAATGATGGATAGGATATATGATCTTAGCCTTCAGTATTTTATCAACATCCCTAAATATCGCATCAGCAACCTTGGGATTATAATTCCTTTGTTTCTATCTGAATGGAACAGTGTCGGATTTTAGAGGAATTTGATGTTTGGATTTTCCATCCATGAAGCTTTTTAAATCTTCATAACTCCATGCGAGGACATCCTGGTATTCTAGGAAGAGTTTTCTAGCTTCTTCCCTTTCTTCCTTAGTACATCATTTCCCAATGTTGATCATCATAAGGTCTTTCTCACTTCCAATGTTTATTCCTTCATATTTTCCAGTGGTAGGACCCCTCCTGATCCTCTTCTTTTTAACAAAGGTATCATGCCTATTGAAAAGCTTTTCGAGTGTAACCAAACGAGGAGGGATAATATTACCTTGCAATTGAATGATACCCGATTTATCTTCCCTTTGATTGTCACGACAATCTCCTTTATGACTACCATGAACATTCTTATCAAAGTCACCGCCGCTTTCTAAAAAGAGAAGGAGATTCTGATCATCTTCAAACACCTGTCAATCTTCCACATTGTCAGGTACAGACGGTCTATATACCACTTCTAGTTGATATTTATTATCTTTGAAATTTGGGTGAGGGAGGAGCAATGAGGTTGATACTGCTAAGGAGTCTGCCTTAGAATTCAACTCTCTGGGCACAGATTCAATAAATAATGTGTCTAAGGCTTCAATTTCATCCCATACCCTGTTCCTATAATTTTTAAATCTATGATTCTTCACAGAGTATTGATTTTTAACTTGGTGCACTATTAACTCGGCATCACCTCGAGCTCTTAGGATTTTTACACCTCTCTCTTTTGTAGCAATAATTCCTAGAAGAAGGGCCTCATACTCCGTTGTGTTATTTGTGTTCCTAAACTCCAATTTGTAAGCCATGGGCTCACATTCTCCATCTAGCAATATTAAGACTACGCCTGCACCGGATCCTGACAATGCAAAGCTACCATCGAACTCAAGAGTCCAAATTTTTGGTGACGTTTCTTCAACAAAAGACTGATTTTTCACTTCTCCAGGTTCAGCTTCCTCGTCATGATTATCTATGAATAACATGTAGTTACCAAAATCTAATTCTTGGTACAAAATTTGGGCTTTAGGTCATCAGATTTTAGTACTATGAATTTTGCTTTGTCTTCAAGAACCAATTTTATCTTTTTTGTTACCTACTGGGATCAAAGCTTGAGACCAATCCAGCTTTATTTCTCCTCCTAGATCCCTACAAAAACTCCTTCTTAACAACAAACTGTAACTAGCAGGTATATCAGCGACCAATATAGCTAACATTCTCTTCTTGGGGTGTGCTGCTAAAGCCACTTGGGCATCTTTTATTTGCCCAATCAAAGGGACCTCTTTAGCATCCATAGAGTTACCATGGGCTTTGGTGAGAGTGAGACCTAAAGCCTTAGCTACAGTTGATGGCATCACATTTCTTGAGGCACCAGAGTCTATTATGAAATTACTCAACTTGCAACCGTTTATAAATAATGACACATAGAAAGGGTCAAGCTTTTTCCTAGGGGAAGTAGCCAAAATCGATGACTCTCCCTGTTCAAATAGACCCGCCAAAATAGACTCTTCTTCTAATGAAGCTATAACATTTTGATTTAAATCTTGGGTCCCTCCTTTACAAAAGTCCACTAGTTTTTGCCACTCTATCATATTAGATTTAAGATAATCTATGGGAGAAATCTGAATTCTCATATCTTTACAAAATTGAATAATGTCAAAAGAATTTTGTTCCTTACCCGGTTGCAAAGTTTTCACTCCTTGGTTGACATCTTTAGAGCAAGAAGTGGACACCTCGTTACCTCTTGGTGGAGGTGTGGAAACAAAGGCTTTATCTTTCTGATTCTGGGTTAATACTGCATAAGATGTCCCATCTACAGTAGCATAACATGCCACATGTCATTCTGAATCTAATACGTACTCAAAAATAAGTTTTTAGAGTCGCCATGTGAGCAAAAATTGAATTCAGCTCCAGATACTCCAGCATTCCATTCATCTTTTTGATGCATCTACCAGGCATGAGCTACATCAGGGCAACGTTCTCCATCATGATCTTTTGTTAGGTGAAAAGCAAACATGTTTTCCCTTTTGGGAGGAGCTTCTATGGCTAGCCTTTGTGAAGGGGTAGTCAATGGTAATGTTTTTCTATCAGTATTCCTCATATCACTGTTTCTTCCAGGCTGATCTTGAAAATTCCACTGGTATGGATTGTCAAATCTGGGAAGTTGTCTTTTGAAAGCAATGAACTCATTAGACAATTTCTAGATCATCTCATCGGATGATGTGGTATTGCTAGTACTGGCCCAAGTTTGTATCTCTCGTTTCCACTTCCCTGCCGAGATCATGTGATCCTCTAACTCTACAACAGTCCTCTGGGCAAGATTCAAATTAGTTGGGTTTGCCCTTAAATTATAGCTGATATCAGGCGGCATAGCACTTAAAAAAAATGTTTTCAAATTACCTGCAGTAGGCTGATTAGCTGTTGGGATACGTTTAACTAGCTTGTTAAATTTAGCAACAAAATCTCTCATGCTTATTGAAGGTTCTTTTTTGATAGAAGTCAATTGTGTTAACAGAGCATGCTCATCTTCAGCAGTTTAAAACCTTCTTTTGAAAGTTGTTCTCATAGAATCCCAATCCGTAATAGAAGAGATGGGCAAGATAAAACCAATCTGCTGCACCCTCAACAAGGGTCTCAACAAATAATATGATATCTTCCTCTCGTACAACTAATATATTAATGGTTGCAAAGAAATTGACAATGTGTTCATCTGTAGATAGTGTCACATCTCTGGAGAATTTTGGAAAATTCTTCCTCGACCCTGAGGGTAGTGGGTTACATGCTACTAATTGTAGAGGACCAACCACGGTGGCCCAAGGAACTGCCATAACTGCCTGAGGTAGATGAGGTGTTAGGTTTACAATAGGAGGAGCAACTACTCTGTGTAAGGTTAGCACTTGACAGGTGGTAGACAAAAGGGATGATTGCTTGGGGGTGAAGGAGGTCTACTTTCTCTATTAGTGCTTTTGTCCCTTTGACGAGGTACTTCAAGCAGGGCAAAATCAATCTCTGCAAGTCTCTCAAAGATTGGGTCTATACCACCTTGTTTCCTTATAATCATAAGAAATATTTTAGGCTCCATGATTTCCACTAATTTGGCAATCTAGCCTCACGCTCTTCCCGACATTGTGCTCTTCATAAATTCCTCCTTCGAATGGCTCATTCAAGTGCTTCTGCTCTTACTTCTTCTTGTTCGAACACTTGACTAGCATTTCTATAATGCTCAGTATTTCTTTTGTGTCTCCAGACAAAAGCATTCAGTGAGGAGATGATATCCTCTTGATCGTCCTGGAATCTGAGGTTTGGTTGCAACATAGGAATCAAATTTTCATGAGGAAGTACCATCATCCCTCATGATATTGCCTCTGGTCTAGCGACTATTTTTCTCCCCGGTAGATTCACCAAAAATCTGTTAGTAAATAGATTATTCTTTTTCACTTTAACTCTAAAATACCCAAATATTAAAGAAACAATCTAATACAATAGTTGGTAAATGTAACTAAATAACTAATTTCCCTCTAAATTTGAAGATACAGCTCCCTTACGTGATTAATATTAAATGAATATTAGTTCTTTCCTAATTTAAAGGGGGTTTGTTCTTAACCTGAGAACATAAGAGGTAATCTGAACTAGGCCTAGACAGGAACTAGTTTAGGCAAATAGATTCAACTTTCTATCTAGCCAAATTTCAAGACTTTAAAAATCATATAAGATCCTAAAATTGGTAATGCAGGAAATGATAATGAAGATGAAAACACTGAACTAGAAGATCAATGATAACTTAACTGTATCAAATCATAATACAGAACCTCGGTTTAATCTTGAACTGTAAATCCAATTTAAAGAAACATTCAAATTGACAGAAAGATAAATGCAATGGAATAGTTAAAACATTGGCATTCAGACATAAATGAATTTGACTCAGCAAAAATGAAGTTCTTCACACCAAAATTTAGCCAACCTTTGTATTGATTTCCAAAATAGTACATATAGCTCTTCAGAGTTTGACCATTACAAAAAGGGGTAATCGAAATGGTTCAACTTCCCTAACCAGAAATGATAAACAAACATTTATCTGTTACAAGCTCTACCAAAACTTAGTAAAAGAGGGAATATATTTATGCCTCTGTTTACTTTCCCTTATCTATTTTCGCCCTATAGGCGGTGACAGCTGCGATGATCAGAATAAGCTCTTCATGTCTATTGATATGGACATTGGTATATCTGATGAGCCATCGGGACTGATCTTTGGCCAGGATCTTAACCGCATCATCCCGATCTTTCAGCTCTTCCATGGCTTTATAGATGCATCCACTCAATTGTTGGAGTTCTGACACCTTAACAAGTGAGAGGAAGACTATTCTGCCAGCTTATCCATATAATCGGAGAAGGATTTTTGCATGTTCGTCACTCCAGTCATTTCTTTCCCTTGACCACTTGTCTGTGACTCCATGTGAAGACCCTGAAGGAGTTTAAAATCTCTATTTTGTTCCTCTTTGATTTTGACATCTATCTGTTGCAACCCTCCTTCGGCTTGGATGATCATCTCAGTCTTAAATTCTAGGCTTTGAAGCCATTCAATCAAAGGCTCATCTCCTTGCTGCAAGATCTTGGCCTTTATTACCTCCTTAGTCTTCATTTTAACAGCTACATGCAACATTACTATCCATCCTTGACACTTCACTCTCTCTAATGTGAGAGTCTGCAAATTCTTGTTAATGTTGTTTCTCTCCTTCTCCAACTTTAAGAGAGTATCACCCAGCGGCTCAATAACTACCAGTCCTTTAGATTTGATCCACTTGATCCATTGTTTACCAATCTGCCAAAAATGTATGTCTTCTTTCAACTTGGCTATGATGGCTTGATTCTCTGCAGCATTGGGGTTGAAATTGGTTTGGGCACTAGGAATGCTCGCAATTGGGGTAACTAACAGTCTGATAAAGTTAGTTAGTTCAGTGACTTCTGCTTTAAGTTGGACTTTAGCAGTCTTGAGATCCTCAAGCTCTTCTTCAATTAAAATATTAGTGGACTTCCACCAATCCAACTTAGTATCATGGCGAGCCAATCCCATATCAAATGACTGTAGCTCAAAATTGAAGGTGGTCAAATCCTCAATCCTGCCTTCTTTTGTGGGCTTCACTACCTCCATGGTGAAGTGCCCCATTTTTGGATCTCGGCCTAATGCTGACAATGTCTTGGCTTTCTTCACCTTGCTCATGGTGGTACTGGATTGTAAGGCCTACGAAAGAGTACCCTTGCTGGGAGCTCCTTCTTCTATCCTCTTCCTCTTGCATTCTAGAGTGTTCTCTATCCAAGATTCCATGCTAGTAACTTTGGTGGCAGAGACCAATTCTTATATGAACAACTTCCTAATGACTAGAGGAGTAGCTTTAGGTCTGGAAGGAAATGGATTCACTAACGTAGGAGAGGAGGAAACTAATTTAATGACTTGAGCAACTTTCTGTTGCTTTCCAGCCTCCTCATCCGATTCTGTGGCTACAGTGCTAGAACTATCTTCACCCACTTCCACTATAACATGGGACCCTCGCCTTGGAGTATCTTGAACTGAGGTATCACCTTGTGTGCCCAAAGTGCTAGCTTTAACTGGTTGCTCTGTTTCTGCACTTTTAGCAGGCTCAACAGTAGACTTGACTGGGTCTGCAGAAACTGCTTCTTTTGTGGAGCCAATGATAGGAGCTGAACCATCTCCGCATGTCTTGTCCAATGGAATCATCTTTTCAGGAGGCTCATCACCTCCACCTGTTGGTTGAGCTAGCTCCTTATCTACGACCGAGATAGTCACTGAAGATGATGTAGGATTACTACCGGTCACTTTTGTAGGAATTTGTTGAGACAGAGGCTTCCTTTTTGACCTCTTCCTTCTAACCGCCGTCCATTCGATCCACTACTCTGTCCTTTTGTAGATCCCACCCATCAAGGTCTTCAAGTCATCAATGGCTTGACCTAGCATGGGTTCAGAGCTTATAGGAAGGGGCTTAATCTTCTCCATGTATGTATCATCATACATATGTTGCCCATCATCTTCTATGCCTTCAACTGCAATCTTAACTTTGAACCTTTTGATTTGTTCAATAGAATCGATCTCTGCTTTCTAGATCATCTTTATAGTTGGCCCAATAGTCCTCTATATCATCGATGTGATGAATAGTGCGACCCATTTACAAGTAATCTTGGGCATAGTTCACAGGATCGTACTGCGGCCTCAGAACATCATATGTTTCCAATTGAAATTTCTTTGAGAATGCTTTCAAAAAATTCTTTACGTCAGACTGAGATGCACAACTGTAGGCTCGAATAGTCATTGGGAAATCATAACCTTTCTTCCTGGCGCCTGCACAGATCAGGTTCACTTGGTTTTCTTGCATCATCACCTCAACCAGCACGATCATGTCGTTGGGATACCTGGGCAGCTTCAAAGGGAAATCATCAAATCCTGCAAGACGAATGTATGAGAAATTTGCAAATTGGATAAAATAAGCTCCAAATTGGCTAATAAATTCCATGGCTTCTAGAGAAAATCTCCTTTCTGGGCAACCTTGTAACTCCCTACACAGTCTCATTGGGAATGCATCACTAACTTTGATATATTCAGTATAATTGTTATGTAATTGCAAACATGGAAAGAACTCATAACTCTTAACATCTTCCAGGAATTCTTCTAGCCTAGGAAGTCCTGGCCAAAGTTGAATTGTAGCTAATATATATAGTAAAACCGAGGACATATAGAACTCATTATGATGTTTAGCTCTATTTAGGGCATTTGAGATATTTTCACTTACCATGAGAGCCTAGTAAATGAAATTATGCTGGGAACAAATCACCTGAGCCAGGAAGAAATGGTGCTTAATGAAATTAAGTGCATCGCTCTCACCTCTGATCCTATGAAGCAATACCAAGATATCTACAATTTTTGGCTTCAAGTTCATTCCATATAGTGTTTGGGGCAACTTGCTCTTGGCGCTCCTCGACTCCTGGAACCATGTCTTCATTATCTCCTTCTTCCATACAATCTTCTTTGCTCCATACTCAGTAACTATGTAATGTCCCCGCCAGGGAACCCATAAGGAATCAGGTCTTATGACCAAAATTTGCAACTAATTTCTTTTTTTTTAACATTACAACATTACTACTCCAAAATTACATTCCTTAAGGTTCCCTTAATGAATTTCATTTACTAACACATTTACATTACCTATCCAAATTAAATTTCATTTCCTTTCTTTACTTTCACATTTAGAATTTAAGAGATAGGGTAGAAAATAACATTTCATTTACAATTATATTCCTTACTTTATATACTAATTTCATTTCTCCTTCCTA
>MU227788.1:680545-694121 GCA_018584345.1 Thuja plicata
AATAGCTCTTCAGTTAACCAAACCCTATCTCCTCTTTACCAAATGAAGAGGTGGAGTTTACTGAGGACCTCTCCTGTTCTTTTTGATCTCAACTGTTCATCTCCCCATCTCTGGGATTGATCTCAACTGTTCATTTCATCACCAATTCCTATATAATAAACCCTTCATAACCATTTGAAGGATCGAGGATTTCAAGCTCTCGTGCGCCATTACTCCATCAGTTTGGTTCTAGCATTCAAGTCATCTTGCGATCACACACACACATTTCAATTATCAAATTCTCAATGCTTCTCAAGTCATAGACGCTGCCCCGCCAATACTGAGTATCAAGAACAACATTTCGGAAGGAGTAGAGAGAAACAATAGAAGCTTTAAGCATCGTGGGGTTTGCATTTATTTGTCTTCCTTTCTCTTGTTTGTACATTTTATTTCTCATGTTTCTGTTATTCGTTTAGTAGTCATTATATACTTGAATTGCATTCATTTGTGAACCTTTGCTACTAACCCTCGCCTTTGGAAAGCTGTGGGAACCGAAAAGAGAGGCGTACAGAAACAACCAAAGAATGAAACCCATATGGATAAATATTGTCCTACATGCAAAATGAATGGGCACACAACTCTTGAATGCTGGAAGAAGAAAAATCAAGCATGGAAGCCTAAAGGTCAAGAAACAACCTATCAACCGAAAAGAGTCGGTAACCAATATCTATGGGATTACAACACATGGAAAAATTGTACAACATGTGGAAGATTTGGTCACATTTCTGCAAACTGTATGAGACAGTGGACAAGAAAATATAGAGGCTGGACTAACCTCAGAATGGCATGCTTACATTGTCATAAAGTTGGTCGTCTCAAGAAAGACTACAGAGACCGAATGACAGAGACCAACACATTCCCCAATGGAAATACCATTGAAGACATCTGGAAGATGAGAAACAAAATGTGGAGGAAAGCTACAAACAATGATGAAGCTGGACTGAGCAATGCAATTGGTGACACCCTATCCAATGGATCTGGTGACATCACCACCCCCACCTAAGCAGAACAAGTAAGTATGGAACTGCATTACACTAAGTAGTATTTTACATCAGTTCCATAATATGTTGATGAAATCCCAAATTAGCATAAGTAAAGATGCATCATGGTATTACTTGTTAAAATATGTGAAAACTATTCCATCGGGTAATACATACCGAAATCCATCGGTATACACTCAAAGATGAATTGTCCACACTTACCAAAAATCATCGGTTAACATGTAAAAGCTAAAGTTGCTAGTGTAAACCAAAAAGTGTCGGTAATCAAAGCAAGTTGAAAAAGTCATCTTCGCCAAAACATCGAAACCCATTGGTAAAAGTAACAAGTTAGAAAATTGCCCTGAAGCATCGCGTTGTCACCGAAAAGAGAAGTTAGTGTTTAACCCGACGACTCCGTCTTCACACACCGAGGAGTGGTTGAGCATTAATGACTTGACTTAGGGCAAAAGTCTATAAAAAGGGGACCGAAGGGTTTCATTTCTCACCTACGACTTGAGCGAATGACCAGAGTGAAAACAAAGCAAGAAGAAACAACATTGAAGAGTGACTCCAACGCGTTACAAAGTACTCCATGCAGATCAATCACAACTATAGAGTTTGAAGTAAGTACTAAGCATAACCGAGAACTTTGTTCATCTTTTACAAAAAGCCCTAAATGTCTGAAACAATGGCCACGACTTCAAAAACCATTAAACTAAAGAGCATCAAGAAGGATAAGGTCAAACTTATCAATAATTCTACCTATGTGGAACCCCATTACAAGATATGCCTAGAGGTTGCATCACAACCCGACAATGCTAGAGCATTCTCACGAATACCAGCTATGGTTTTTCTCGTTGAAGATGTGCGAGCATACATTCACTGCAAGATTGTAGAAATTGGCGACCTGGAGGTTGAACAAGCTTTCAAGAAGCTATGTAATGATGATGGATCTATTAAAGATGAGCACAAGCACATAGAAGTGAAAGGGCTCACAAATTCCCTATTGTTCCCAAAGGTATTCAAGACCGAATGGATTCGGTTAGTACTGAGCAGAATTCACAACCATAAGCTATGGATGGATGAGCCTAAAATGATACCCCAAGATGTTATTCATGCAGTCACCGGTTATCCTATAATCAATAAGGTAAAGGCATTGAAACACCCACCCAAGGCTGAAATTGAAAAGAACATAGGAGCCAAGTGTGATGGAAGAGGACTTAAGCTATCCACTATCACAGATGATGAACTGAAATTTGGAGCATGTGTCCTAGGCTACAAATTCTTTCAAGCTAGAAGGATGAACAACATAGCATTCAGAGCAGTGGATACAACATATAAGATTGTAAAGAAAGGAACTTAGTTGGATCTGTCAGAACTTCTACTCAACTAGTTAGAAGAAAACTTAAAGACAATAAGAAATGAAAAGACAAATTCATGTAAGTTTGGCTCACTTATCATGTGCATTTTCTTTTACTTCCAAGAATCTTTTCCATTAGTAGGAGATGTAAAATGGGATACAACTAGACCATTCACCATATAGATCAGTGAGTATATAACATTACTAGGAGACAATTTTGAGACAGTTATGGATGAGTACTTTGTTGGATTCAACGAGAGAATGCAGAAAAGAGTAAGGATCCCAGAGAAACTAATTGAGAAATTCAAGAATGATATATGTTTCATGGTGGACACAAACTACACATATGTCAAACCTATTGTACCAAGGACAACATGGCTACAACCACTAGACTATGAGGTAAATATAGATCAAGCGTCCAATGCAATCGATGCATTGATAAATGAGCCCCTAGACAAAACACAACCAAAGTTCAACACTTATGAAGAAGCCAAAGCAAGAACTAAAACTGGCTTGGTTGTAAAGAAAATAGACAGGAAGAAAGATAAAATAGAAAAGAACTTCAAGAAAAGGTTGTCGGTTACAGAAGAAGAAACCGAACAGATAGAAGAAACTGAGGGACAGTCACCCGTTGGTGAGGTTGAGAAAGAAAGTGACTCTGAGTCTACAGAGTCAGATACTTCATTACCAACACAAGCTAAGAAGCCTAGAACCACAGCTGCTTCAAGGACAAGAAGTTAAATAGCTAAGGACACAAGTCCTTCACCATTGAAGAAAGGTCAAGTAAGGACCTACAAGAGGAAAATCAAAACACAGAAAAGAGGGCCAACAAAGAGAAGAAGGTTGATTAGAATCGGGGAAGACATTGAGGAAATAGAATAGGATGAAGGTGTTCAAGAGGAAAAGAACAAGATACCTGAAATAGTTGATGAGGCATGTGCCTCAATTATCAATACAGGTTCAGTAAATACAAGGAAGGTAAAGCAATTGTTAAAATTGGATCCCTTGGATCAAAATAAGATTGAGGAGGCAATCATCAAGATGATGTACATATACAAATACCTCCCAATCCAACTGGCAGACAATATGCCCAAAGAACTTCAAGATAGGCTATCGACAAGATGGAATTTTGCCTTGCACTCCGAGAAAGAAATTAGGGAAAGAGCCCTTGTATCAGTCATGCCTCCCGAATAAAAAATAGAGATAAAATAAATGATGAAGGCTCATTCCAAAAGGTTCTCACCAAAGATGAGAGCCTACCAAGTACTTAAAGGACATCTACTGGATTTAGACCGAAAGAGTGAATCCGAATGGAGGAAAATACTTAATATTCCTGAAAAGGATACAAGTCCCGAGCCACAGAGAGCTCTAACCAAGAATCAAGAAGCCAAGGATGGTCAGGCTACTAAAAGCACCGAACCAATCATCATCATAGATGTTGAAGTGGACAAAGAGGAAATGGACACCACATGCAACAAGGATATGGATGTTGCAGATGAGACATGGCTGGATACCACTATGGACAACATTGTGGACAATACAATCATTGACATTACCGATGATCGAATAGGAGAAATACAAAAAGATGAAGATGTCACTGTTGACAAGGACAAGACCGATGAACATGACACTACAATTGACACTTCGTAGGTGAACATACCAGGCAACATGTCAATATTGATGCAAGCAATCAATATACTTCAAGAAAAGGAGATTCAAAGAAAACAGATGGAGAAACTACTGGGAAGGATGCACAAACAAAGGAAGATGAAGTACATAAGGATACCGATGAAGGAGCTAAACCAAAAGATGACACTCCTAAGGAAACTGAAAAGGTTGCTATAGATAACGTCAAGGTTGATGTGGAGATGTCCACTCAAAACCCACAGGCTGACACCAAGGAAAAGCAACAAAAAGAGGCAACACCCCCAATCACTTCATCTAGCACAACAGACAAATCTGAGAAGCTGGCTATGGTCTACATTCAAGTGAAACTCAGAAGAAGAAGAAGAAAACCAAAAAGACTAAGTTGGAAGTCACTCTAGATGAGATAATTGAGATACCCAAATGTGACCCAACTATACTAGACTATGAAGCACTAAAAGAGTACGGTGAAATATGCAAAAGGAAGGCACTACAGGAGAAGCTAAGAAAGGAGCACAGAGACTCCATGGTACTAGAGACAACCAGGGACATCTTGAATCAGATTGTACCTGATGTTGATGTTGATCACAATAAACCTATCCTTGATCAACTAGCCACTCTCACCGAGGCCATCACAATGCAGAACATTGATGCAGAAAAGACAATTGAGGAGAGAGAAGAGTAGAAATATCAGCTCAAACTCATTGAAAAGATCAGCCAAGAAGTGGCAGAAAATAAGGTAAAGCTTTCAGAATTAGTAAGTGAATTAGATCCAATAATTGTTGAAGCTATTTCCTTGATACAACAATTGGGCGCACTTGACAAATTCACTAAGGAGCATAGTGATAAAATAAAAAAGTTAGATTCCAGTCTAGCTACTAGTGCTAAAGGTTTAACCACTGATGACAATGCAATAAAATTGCATTATTAGAAAATTGTTGAGATAAAAAGGTTAAGGCAGGAACTGTGGGAAGCAGAAACACAATTTAGGGAAGAGGTTACCGAGCTCCACACTCAACTTCTACCAAGTCTTACACTGCTTTAATAGCATATCAGTTAAGCAAGGCAACTGATAGCCACCCCTAACATGTCTGTAGCAGAAAGAATCTACGATATGCATGCAAGAATCACACTCAAGCACATGGCTCTAGACAACCTGAAGGACAAATGGGAGAAGATGATGGAGGACATAAAGTCCTCACACTCTCATATTTTTGAAAAGCTATAGGTATACACCTTTGCCCTTAATATAAAAAGGGGGAAAATAATGATATGTACAGATGGAAATGGGAAACTATACAGTACATAAAAAGAACAAAAAAGGGGAGTATAATGATATGATATGATATATATAGCACATGGTGAAAAAGAACAAAGTATCATGTACATACACTTATACTATACCGACATATGCATAGGGGGAGTCATGAAATGACTAAGGAATATATATGGTGTACATACTAAACATTTTGTTAGTATTTTGCAACATATGAGTTTTTGATACTAATGCCAAAGGGGGAGATTAATGACATTATTTTTCCATTAGTATGCAAAGAACACTTTCGGTAATCATACACCGAAAGACAGGAAAAGAGCAAACCGATAGAACAATTCAAAGGGTAAACCGAAGACACAATGTAAAGCAAAATTGAAAGTGCTAAGAGGAACCCGACAGGAACAACCTGATAGAGGAACCTGACAGAGCAAGGGAACCCGACGGACAGGTCAATCAAAGGATCATCGAAAGATAGGTAAACTGATTTCTATGCAAACCGAGCATCAGACACCGAAAGTTAGTTACATCCCGCAGAAAGTGGATCTGACTTCCACGTCAAATAAAATATTCATATTCTATATATAGAGTCTTGATTTGTTTTAAAACCATTACTTAAGGGACAAGAAACATTATTGTAAGTTTTTTAATCAGTCTAACTGATTTAAAACGCATAGACTAAAAGATCAAGGTCAAGTTATAAACCTATGATCATGGAGTTAATATTGTTTTACATGAAACTTAATTAGGTCAATCTATCTAATAAATAAATGTTGTAATCATTCATTATCATGGATGAGAGGATGAATTTAGCCCACGAGAGCATCTATAGATCAGACTAAAATTTTCAAGAACCATAACAGAAAAAGGTGAATTTGGTTATCAAGAACCAGGAACAGAGGCTATTGAGCAACAAAGGTATTATTCAATCACATTAGGTGATACACTTATACATGTAATCTTGAATGGATCTATAATCAGCAACAAGAGATTGCATACACTCAGGTCAAAGTGTAATTTGCTTACATTCTAACAAGTGAAGCAAAGTGTAAAAATCCTTTCAAGGAAGGTGGATTTAACCATCCAATTGTAAATCTCTTAACTGAGTGCACACTAAACAATGTTGCTAAAGCTCTTAATAGAGTAGACTTTAACAGGTTTCCATAGATACTCCTAACAGGGTAGATCATCAAAAGTGATCAAATTGTAAGCCTTAACTGACCCCTTCCAATATGCAAATAGGAAGAATTTGTGGGTGCCATCCCCACCGCAGTTTTTACTTCCTAACAGGATTTTTTTGTGTTATCATATCTTGTGTTATGTGTCAATAACTTGCATGAATGTTCACATGTTTGATTAAGTTAAAGAATCGATTTGTCTTACCTCAAGATAGTATAGAACAGATGGTTGGATAAAAAATTGCTTACTCAAAGGATAAAGGTTAAAAGATACAAAAAATTTAGAGGTATTGATTCACCCCTCCCCTCTCAGTGCACACTTCCCATTAATTTCAACAATTAAGTAATTTTTTATTACCTCATTCGTTAGGGCAGCAAGTCATTATTCATTATATCCTTATGTATTCATTCATCTATCATTACATCATTATGTATTCATTACTCATTATTCATAGGTGCATTGTTGTTTATTAGTCATTAATCATTAAATCATTAATTACCATTTCATTTTACATCGCATATTGCATTCATCATAATAAAATTCGTCCATTATCCAAACATTTACGAAACATTATTCATCACATGTGCACACACTCCCTGCATCACAAATACGTTAGCATAATCATAATATTATACATCACATCTTGCATCACACATGTTTGTCCCAAAAATCATCATCATGTGCATATAGAAATCATGTAAACACATATATAAAGAAAAGGTAGGACCATCACAATAAATGTTTGTATACATCATAATGTCTCATAAAAATACAAAAATTCCATACATCTCGCTATGCATCTCAAATGCTCAAAACATCAAAAATGTGTATCAAATGGCCGGTGTGACTGGCCGTGAGGATGGTCATGCTCCACCTATCCCATCTCCCCAAGGAGGTCTCATACCAATGAAGGCATGTGATGCCCCTCCCCTATTGTGTGAGTCGTTGATCGCTCATTGTACTCAATCACTCTTTGTCCCTTTGGGACGACATCATAGTAGTGTTGGTGATAGTATTCCATCTAGTGGACTTCTCTTAGCTCTCGCATGTGTGTGGAGAATGCCTCCTTTACTACCTACATAAACCTTGGACCTGTGGCAGCCTACACATCGATCTCTTTTTGCCCCTTGTACTCCTCGGTCCTGCGCCTATAAGTGTCCCACTCTAGGGTCATATCCTGTAGCTCCTGTCTCAAAGCATCTATCTGCTGCTATAACTGGCTCATCCCATGAAACTTTTCCAAAAGTGCCCTGTCCGTCTCAATCACGGTAAAATCTTCCCCATCCACCCGTTCCTATAAGAGATCTAATGCTCTTTGCGCA
Organism: Thuja plicata; assembly: GCA_018584345.1. Classification (NCBI taxonomy): domain Eukaryota; kingdom Viridiplantae; phylum Streptophyta; class Pinopsida; order Cupressales; family Cupressaceae; genus Thuja; species Thuja plicata. The sequence goes on from MU227788.1 coordinate 688,343, forward strand.
CTGTCTTCTCAGGCTGTCTCCCCTGTAAGAACTCCCTGTACTCGAGTCATCTTTTCTTGTACACTACTCTTAGTAGCCTAAGTAGTGGCTAATAATCTATGTACCCACCTCAACTCTGTTTGCAGGCTATCATTCTCTTCCACAATAGTAGCATGTCTCCTGGGCTATAAATATAGTAGGTGGCCCCCATGGTACCTATCCCTGTATAGGCACTTGTGGTGCCTGTCCGTGCCCCTGCCCCTGTACCTATCCTAGTGGGATCATCGGCAGGCACTCTACCTGCTGGTATCTACACTGGCCCACGCCACCTCTATGTTGCTACTCTCTAGCCACTACCCCCTTCATCCCCCATTTCCCCCATCCCCTCCATTATCGTCAACATCTTTACCTGCACCATCCCCTCCTCCATCCGACTACTCATCGCCCTGCACAACCCCTAGGATCGTGAATTTGATCGACCTATGAATGGCCCACCACTAAGCGTACATTGGTGTAACCCCTGCGTCTCTGACTAACTCTTGTGCTCACTGCCACATCACCGCTATCATCCACAACCATGATGATTGAGCTCCCCTTAGGTCCACACAAATCCCCCATACACTCCCAACCTCACGTGTTACTAGTGGGTGTGGAAACTCATTCGACACAACATCTTGTACCTGTCCAAACTATCATACTACCCGCAATGACATGTATCATGATATCATATGTGTTGTCCCTCTAATGAGCCAAAAATTGGTCTGCACAAACCTGAGGAAATAGGTATCTAATCACCTCTCCTCTGTATATACCTGTTGTCACAGGTCTGTGTGCCCCCATGCCTCGCGTTCTGCATACGGAGCCCACTCCATCCGCTTCATCTCATCTAAAGTCCTCCGCTAGTTTCCAATGGAGTCTATCGACTAATAACTAATAGGTGGTCGGTACTTGCATGCATATGATTCGTAAGCCACTTTGGTCTCTTATTGTCTAATGGGGTGCACCACTACGATGTGCTCCCATGCCCATACCAATAGTAAAGTAACCCCAGCCCCCAATGTCATACCCTTCCACTAGGCACACATATGTAAGTCATAGTATAGTTGGTCGAGGATGGTATACCAGAAATAATGCTCCCCCTCATCCTCCAGCATGGCACTCAGTACCCATGGCTAACCAACTGGGAATCTATGTCTAACATGATCAGGCATCATGCATCCCCCAACTAACCCTGCCATGTACATAACTACTCAGCGCAGTCCTGGACATGCTGCCATCGCTGTGCTCCAGGATATCCACTGTCTCGATGTCAAAATATGGGCGTATGGTCACACAAATGTTGTCTCTAGATAGGGCTTTGAACCCTCGTGTACATACTCTGGTATCAACCCCTGGATCGGAACACGATAAATTAACCAGACATCGTAAAGGGTGATGGTAGCCTCCCCTGTCGGGAAGTGAAATCTCAAGGTTGGGTTGTGCCACCTCTAAATCAGTGTTGTCATCATCGCATTATGCACTCTCAATCATGGCCATAGATGTACATGCTCTAGGCTGCACAAGGTGACCTGTCCCCACTCCTCCGACGGTAACTGATCAGATAATGCCATCGTGTCAGGCTAGGACTGTCGGGACTAGAATGGTATTGTATCCTCTTGCACACGCAAGTCAATCATGTCAAACCTTTTCCTAGTCTGGGGCATCCATTCTTCTTTCCCATGTATCATCTTCCTCTAATTATGGCTTCTTTGGGTCACTCAGCGCAGACACCGATTAACCCGCGTAGACACCGATATGTGGAGACAACTGTTTAGACTGTCATCTCTGCCACCTGCGCAGACGCAGATTCTAATTCATCATCTCTTCTCCCCTTTCCGCCTTCACGGATGTTGACCCCTAATTAGGCGTCTTCACTAATGATGATCGGTCAATCATTGTCTGCGTCGACGATGATCGATTGATCGTCATCGGCACATCGATGGTGATTGGTCGATTGTTGTCTATGCCCTGACGATGATTGGTCGATCATCGTCTATGCCCTAGCCCCATTTTCCCCATTTTTGGAGCAATAAATGCTATCTAAATTCAAAATTTAATAACTTGACAGGTAGGGCATGTCAGACTCACCGGTGGTCCTACATTTGTGGGTCGCTGGTAGGTCTGGATGCGTTCTCCAAGATGGGCAAGATCTCAGGGGTTAGCCATCGCTCTCACTCTACTCTCTCCTTTTTGCACTCCATGAGTGAAAATAACTTCTCCACGGGCCCCAGTGGCCTATTTATAGACCCTTTAGGACCTTATTTTCGCCACGATCCCAGTTCTTTCATCCTGGTCCCCATTTTTTTGCCCTGAATTTCTTCCTGATATGTCATTAAATTAGTCTTTATCCTCTCTTTCCACCTTTTTTAGAAAACTTTTACAAATTTTTTTTATTATTTTTATATTATTTTCTTGACGGGGCACCACCCTTCACCATCGTCGCCCTAGGTCCTCTTATTCTTTCTGGGGCATCTCATTTTCTTTTCTTTGACATGACATCATTCTCAACACCACATCAAAGAGGGGAAAAATGTAGACATCTAAAATTGTCTCTACACACTCATATTAATTTAATTTAAATACCCTTTCCTAATGTATTAAATTTACATTTAATATATGATTCTCCACAAAATCCCCTTTTAAATAAATTCTCATTTATCTATTTCACTCCACATCCTAATATTCTTCTAAGCTATGATTAAATTTAAATCTAATTTAAAATTAATCTTAATCCAATATAGAATCCTACCCTAAGCCTCCTCTACTCCTACAATACACCCATCACCTCACTCTCTAAACCTACTTCCCCACTAAAACACCCACTAATCCCACTTAATTAGGCTAAAAAGGTGATTCCTACCCCTTTTAGTGCTAATGAGTTTCTCACACATGTGTAAGCAACTCATCCCAAGGAAACCACACAACTTTCTTAAATGCTCTTACACCATGGTCCCCCCACTCCTTTCTCCAAGGTTGCTCACACATGTGTGAACAACCTTGAGCCTCTAAAAACTTAAAGGCTTGTATTGACTTTTTGCATGGCATGCAATTTTGCTCTTGTGTCCTCCATGTGGCATCTATTTGGATGCCACATATACTCCACCTCACCCAATCCCTTGCCTTCCCTCCAAAAATCTATAAATAGGAGCCTTGCCAAGAGCAAATCATCCATTGTTTTAATGCATTGTTATCATGCTAACATAGCTCTAGAATTTGCATTTTGTTTTCATCTTCTTAGTTCATTTCAATCTTAATCATTTAGATATTATATGTTAGGAATCAATGAAAAATGAACCTTAAACTTGCTTGATCTTGCATGCCATCTTAGCTTAGTATTTGCATTTGCATCTCTTTTTGGAAGCTTGGGGCAAAGTTCTTCATACTTTCTTCTTGAGTTTTTCATCTCATTTCAAATAACTTACATCCATATCAAGTGAGATTCATATTTTCTATTGGGAGAGCATCCCACAATCCATTTCAAGAGCAAATCTAATAAGTATTTAATAGGGTGCAACTTATTGTAGCTTAATCCGATGTTATTAGGATTTCTTTGTTTTTTTCTTGCTTATTTCATGATTTAAATCCTCATATGTGCTAACCCGCAAATTTTTTTATGTTTGAGCTTCATCCCAACAGGTTGAAGATTTCCTAGTACACAATTACTATAGATGGACTGATTGGTAAGCTTACTACATTTGAGTTAAATAACTTTGATAACAACATTCCAAGAGTTGAGGCTTCTAACAAGGCATCTGTGTCTAATATACTGACAAGGAAAGGTAAGGAAACAAGTCACAATTCTAATTACATGTCAAGTTATTCTAGAGAACTTAAAGTTGTCTTGGATGAAGAAAGGAAACAATGAGAGCTTGAGGCTTTAATAGCGAAGAGACTACCTAGAGGTACTAGTAAGTACAAAGGTAAACTTCCACTGGAATGTTTCTCATGTAATAAGATTGGACATATTGTTTCTAGATGTCCTAATGGTGAACAAAAGGATAAGTTTAGATGGTTTAAGGGAAATAGAAGAAACAATGCTTTGTTGGAGTGGATGAAGGTGTTACTGATGAAGAATCAAGAGATAATGACGAAGAGGAGTTTGTATTTGTTGCAGTCAAAGAAGATCCATTAGAAGGATAAAAGGCACTGGTCTCTCACTTAAAACAAAATGATGAATAGATTATTGACATCGGGTGTTCACATCACATGACCGTTGATAAGAGTAAGTTCATTAAACATGATGAGTTTGATGGTGGTGTGGTAATTTTTGGTAATAGTACACCTTGTTTGGTTAAAGGTAACGGCACTATTTCTTTGAATGGTAAGAGTAACACAAATAATGTTGATTATGTGGATGGTCTAAAACATAATCTGTTAAGTGTGGGTCAGCTAAATGATAAAGGTTACAGACTGGAATTCAAAGGTTGTGTATGCAGAATAATTGGAAGCTCTGGTGATGAGATTGCTACCGGTTGCAAACTAGAGGTAATTTATTCCATCTGAATACTACTATGAACAATTGTTTGGTTGCAAAGGTTGAAGATAGTTATCTATGGCATATAAATTTTTGTCATGTAAACTTTGATAGTTTAATAAAATTAAGTAAGACTAATGGAGTTAGGGGATTGCCCCAATTAGTCAAACCAGACAACATGATGTGTAAAGAATGTCAACTTGCTAAGTTAACTAGTTCTACTTTCAAGAGAAAGTCTTTTTCATCTGAAATCATACTTGATTTGGTGCATACTAATCTTTGTGGACCTATGAGACAAAGGAGTTATCAAGGTAAATATATTTCATACTATTTACTAATGACTATTCTAGAATGATGTTGGTAACTTTCCTAAAGGAGAAGTCTGATGCATTCTATAAATTCAAAGCATTCAGAGCATTGGTTGAGAAGGAATCATGTAAGAGTTTGAAATTTTTAAGGTCTGATAGAGGTGGTGAGTTTAATCTATAGAAATTGTTAAGTATTGTGAAGACAATGGAATCAAGAGACAAATGTCTACACCAAGAACTCCACAACAAAATGGCATTGCAGAAAGGAAGAACATAACCATAGTGGATGCTATAAGGACTATTGATTCAAGGATATGTACCAAAGATGTATTGGAGAGAAGCAATCAGTACTGTTGTTTACACATTGAATCGTGATGCAGAGTAGGCAACTAGAAGAATGACAATCCCAAACACTACTTCTCCAACCTTTGTCTTATCTCCTAAACCAACATCCAATCTGGTATCCTCAATTCACCTATCACATATATAGTCATATTATTTGTATTCCAAGGGAGTGATAAGACTTATTCCTCCTTAATATATCTTAGATTGATCTACTAACCAAGTCTGAATACCTCTTTCAACAATTTGCTTCACATAACACAAAACTGTCGTATTTAGCTAGTAGCCCTAAGAACTCAATATTTCCCAAACAACTTTGAACTTTCCTAAATTACTTCCCAAAAAAATTATGTTTTCAAATACCATTTATGGATCTTAGTCAAAATCCAAAAGTTCAGATCCTGAATCTGCTCCTGCACCCCCAACACTCAACAAAGGACACCGACCTAATAGGCCTAATTAGGACTGGTTTCCAAAGGAGGTCCTACGAAATGGGTTCACAGAATCACCACAACCATTTAGATGTGATCTAATATCCCCAAATACATTGTTTTCATCATTTAACTCTCTCTCTCTCTCTCTCTATCTCTATCTCTCTCTCTCTCTCTCTCTCTCTCTCTCTCTCTCTCTCTCTCTC
>MU227788.1:694171-717208 GCA_018584345.1 Thuja plicata
CTCTCTCTCTCTCTCTCTCTCTCTCTCTCTCTCTCTCTCTCTCTCTCTCTCTCTCTCTCTCTCTCTCTCTCTCTCTCTCTCTCTCTCTCTCTCACACACACACACACACACACACACACACACAATTCTAGACTAAACAAATGGGCTTGTTTAGCCTAGGGCTTGGTGGGAACATTACCAACCCTTACTGCCTGATCCTTCCTTTCAAGATTCTTAAAGTAAACCCGCTAGCTTTCATTCCACCAAGACTCATGGATTTTCCACAGTGGGATTTCAAGTTAGGGCTCCATCTTTGATTGTTCCCTATAAACAAGGGTTTTTGGGACTGTATTCACTAAATGATTCACAACTTTCACTAAACACCACCAAATTGAATCACACCAAACTAATTTAGATCATAACACATAACTCTATATTAATCCTTCAAATTTTCATCAATTTCAATTACCAACAGAATGTATAGTACGAAAAACCAAAGAATTTAAGCAAAATATGGGTTTCTTCATTCAAAATCTCCACCAAATTTTGTACATTGACCATCCTCTTCCATGGATTATCTAATTGAACCTAAATAGGCCTCTCCCAATGGCTACAATTTATTTTCAAATGGTTGGGCCCGTTGTTCTCCAAGTTGAAACTTCTCGAGCAACTTTTGAAAAGTTGCATAACAACTTTTAAATGTTGCTTGACAACATTCACACTTTTTGAGCACTTTTTACAAAATAGTCTCTAATGACTCTAAATGAATTTGCAGGCTCTCGTAAGCCTAACCAAACATGATTTAAGCCTAAACCTACCTTAAACCACCTAAAGACCCAATTCTAACCCTTAATATGCCATGTGGTCTAATTAGGACTCTAGGTTTATAAAACACCTTAGAGCCCATTAGCCTTACAAATTGGGTCATTGACATCCTTGATTGAATTATAGATGATCCCACTGGATCCAAACCTTTATTCCTATCTACCAAACACTTCATTACATTACAGTGCCCTATACCATACTCTGAGGGCCATAAAACTCAAGTCCCTTAAGTTCGCAACTCTGAGACTTGGACTACAGTTTGTTCAATGGCGTCAGTAGTCAACCAAGTGGCATCTTCTATGGGTTGATGCTTCCATTTGACCAAGTATTCATAGTATGTATGCCTCCTTTTTTTCTTGCTTACCCTCTTGTCGAGGACACATCCAATCTCAGGTTTGGACTATTTAGAGAGATCTTGCAACAAGTCTTCATTGTTCTCCTCAAATTGACCTGTATCACAATCATCACTAGCAGTACCCTTATATGCATAAATGTCAGAAACATTAAAAATAGGAGAAAGACTATCAAGAGGAAGAGAAATTTTTTAGGCATTGGTGCCACACTCCTTGAGGATCTTGAATGGAACTATCTTCCTCGTTATTAGATTAGTGAACTTTTCTTTTGGAATCCTTTCCTATTTTAGATGAATCATCACCATATCTCCCACTTGAAACTGCACATCTCTACTCTTCTTGTTTGTTGCTTTCTTATACTTGTCAGTGGTATGTGTTAACTTATATCTCACTTGTTAATGAATGTCTCTCATCACTTCTGCAAAATCTTCTGCTTGTGCACTTATCCTTTCCAAGCCTCTCACATATCTCAACTACATAACACCTCTTGGGTGTTTCCCATCAATAATCTGGAATGGGCTCAGACTAGTGCTCCTATTCACTGATTCATTGTAGGAGAATTATACTTGGGGAAGGATAGAATCCCAAGTTTCTCCATGATCCTTGGTTAGACATCTTAATAGCTTCCCAAGTGACCTATTAACAACCTCTATTTTTCCATTAGACTAAGGATGATAGGCTGAAGAAAATGGAAAGCTTGTACACAGTCCTTTCCAAATATTTTGCCAAAAGTGTCCAATAAATTTAGAATCCCTGTTTGAAATTATGGATAATGGTAAACCACAAAGTCTCACTACCTCCTTGAAGAAAATACCTGCAACATGGGATGCATCATGGGTATTTTTACAAGGTAGGAAGTGGTCCATCTTGGAGAATCTATCCACCACAACATATATACTGTCATGACCCTATTTTGTCCTTGGAAGTCCTAACACAAAGTCTATGCTCACTGAATCCCATGGCTTACTTGGAATCGGTAAAGGAGTATACAACCCTGCATTGGAACTAATCCCTTTGGCCTTTTGAGAAACCATGCACTCTTCAACAAAATTTCTGATTTCTGTCTTCATCCTTGGCCAAAAATAAAACCTCCTAACAAGTTCAAGCATTTGGTCAATCACATAATGTCCTAATAGACTTTCACAATGATTTTCCCTTACAATTTTTTCTCTCATTGAGCATCTATGAATGCAAAGTTGTCTCCCTTTGAATATTAAACCCTCTTGCAAAATAAAATCAAAGAACTCCATGTGATACGTGTCTCCCATTTCCATGCATACCTGATATGCTCTTCGAAGTCTTCATCTTATGGATACATGTCCTTCATTCAGATGATCCCAATGCTTTCCAATTGAATCTCCCTTACTGTCAATTTCCTCCCGCTAAGGGCATCAACCACCTTATTGGCTACCCCTTTCTTGTGCTTAAATGTTTAAGTGAAGGCTTGAAGATATTTCATCCACTTCATGTGTCTATGGTTCAACCTCTCCTACCTATTCAAAAAACTCAATGCATGATTGTCAGTAAAGACCAAAAATTCCTTGGGTAATAAATAATGTCTACATTTTCTCAGTGACTGAACCATGGCATACATTTCTAGATCATAAGTAGAGTATTTTTGTTTTGATCCATTCACTTTCTCACTGAAAAAGGCCACATGACTGCCCTCTTGACTCAAAACTCCTCCTATAGCCCTATTGCTTCCATCACATTCATTTGTGAAGACCTTATAGAAATCTGGCAACACTAAGATGGGTTGATATGCTACCCTCTTCTTCAAATACTCAAAGTACTTATATGCATCACTAGTCCAAGAAAATATATATTTGCTACCCCCTTTTATGGTGTCAATCATAGGTGCACATACACCATTGAAGTTCTTTATAAATTTCATATAAAAACTTGCAAGATCATGGAAACTATTTACCTCACTTAAATTTATAGGTGTAGGCCAATTGAGTATTGCTTCCACCTTGGAGGGATCCATCTTTAGACAGTCCTTAGAGATTACAAAACCAAGAAATATCAACTCTTCCTGCAAGAAGACACATTTCTCCAATTTTATCTTTAACTCACCCTCATTTAACCACTCATATAGGCCTTCATTGGTCTTGAAAGCATATTTCACTCATCCCCCTCTCTTATCCTGATTTGGTAGTATCTACTCTTCAAATTCACCTTAGAAGAGTACTTTTCTCCTCTTAGACAATCCATCAAGTCTTCTATCCGAGGCATGGGAAATCTATATATGATGGTGATCTTGTTGATAGCTTTGGAATCTGTACACAATCTCCATGTTCCTTCCTTCTTTGGAGCCAAAATAACAAGGACTGCACAAGGAATTATACTTTTTATTATGAAGCTTTTGTCTAGAAACTCTTGTATTTGTCTTGCAATTTCCTCATTCTGATCTGGTGTCATCTTGTAGGCTGCTTTGTTGGGCAATGTAGAAGGCCAAGCAAAGGAGTTTGACATCAAAGAAGGATATCTACAGTCATCCATCAAGTCTTCCTCTTTTCTCTCTTTTTAAATTCAACACTGTGGCGAATTACAAAATATACTACATGAGGCTTTATCTTACACGATTTTCTTTTTATTTTTTGTTGATTCAAAGCTATTGCATCAACATTCTTGATCACATAATTAGAGACAAATGCATCTACATGGTATTATATACTTCATTGTTTAGATATAATCTCAGCTACATGTCAGCATCCTTTCAATTACATTTATTTCAATTCCAAGTTGATTCCTATACAGGGGTTTGACTAAGGCAAACCCCTCCCCCAACCTTCATTCCCTTCTTTTCTATGTGTAGGAACATATTTTCAGAGTTTCAGATTCATATTTTGGGATTTTTAGAACCAATGGAAGATTCTTCACAGAAGTTACAAGTGTCAAAGTGCCAGATCTAGAACCATTTCTAATTCTGATAGTTCTACGATAGTCAAAACTAGATTTGAAGATCATTCCTCCTCTACTAGCTTCAAGGTGAGTTACCCGTTTCTATTTTCCCCTTGTACATCCTCTCATAGATCATATTCACATTTACATATCAGATTTACATATCATTTTCATTTTATCATAAGGAATCACCAAAACTCCACATTGTGTCATCACGAATTTGCACCCTTGCTCTCTTGGTTGTGCTAATCGGATTTACTTTGTTGGTAGTTTTGTATTCCAATGTATGTAGAACTTGATGGCCTACCATTGATCAAAATTTTACACATCATCTTTTGGTGAACCTGACGCTTTCATGCATTATACTTTCTAATCTGGTAGTTATATCTTATTTATGTGATCTCCTTTGCAATAATTGTAGTACCAAGTCTTTACATCATATCATTACACTCTATAGGTTCCACTTCTAATTTTTGTGTTAGATAAAATTTGGTGTCTTTCGTTATGGAGCTTTCTAAATTGTATTGGCATGTGATAGTCTATGTTGTTACATTTCTCCTTATTTCTATTTATCAAATGTATGAAGTGAATCATATTGTTTTGCATTTCATTATGTTTGTATTCCTTCATTGTATTCTTACGTATGACATCATGAAGATAACCAACATATATCTCCCTTATAAGACATATTTCAAGATCTCATGTGCTTTCATCATTCAAATATTAACAAAATGTATGGATTATTTTGATGGCCCTAAAGGAAAACCTTTTAATTCCACTCCTATAGTGCCTATTAATCCTAATATAGTTCCTAATGATCCCATTATAGAAAGACGTAGATCTCCTCCTTCTCACCCTATTCTAAGTAGTAGCCTTGATGAAGCTAACATATGCAATTTTTTGGATGATCTTCGAGTTTTTTTTCTTAGATTATTTCCCTCTGAGGATATTGAATAATTTGGACAATACCTCTTCTACACTTAAGGATGATAAGGATAGTAATCAAGATTTCCCTCCAAAGAATATTCCTTTGTCTTCACACTCTCAAAACTCTAACACACAATTTTATTCACCATTGAGATATGATCTAGGACCCAGTATTATTGAATGTAGACTAATATTCCTATAGATCCTTCTACACAATTCCATTTCTTAACTAAAGGCCCTACTTCACCTCAATCCTCTCAACCCAAATATTCTTTTTCCAATTGCATTACCTTTAAATGAATGTTTATCATCAGCCAAAAGAATCTGTGGAAAGATTACAAATCATCCTAGCATTAAATTCCCTTATCGAAAATGTCCACAAGATTAAAAAACCCATTAATTTTAAGTTTTGTGTGCCTGCCATCATACTAATTAACATTATCTTGCAGACTATCTAAGATTTAAAAGATTTATTAGAGATTTGGTTGATAAAGGTCATCTCCCTTTAACACCGGATATCATACAATTTCTTTATATCATACCTTAGCAATCCTTTTTTCCTATTATGTCACTCTCCATTATGAAAACCTCTTTGGGTAATGAGCTTGAGGGAACCATAATAGGAAATCCTTTTTCTCTCTCAACTGGGGGGCAAGGGATCATCATTTCTTCATTCTTTGAGGGATACATTTTCTCCCTTTTTTACCAAGTTTCTTTTATATAATGACATTCTTATGACATGCATTTGTTATGCTTGCTTGAGAGCACATATCTTTTATATACAAGAAACCATTTAGGGAGCATGATGTGTCTTTCTTTCTCTCTTCTCATTCAATGTATCCAATATTCGTTGTGACTTTTCATTTTTTTATACTATGATGTTCTCTGTCACATGAATTTGTTGCCTTCACACACAGTTGCAACCTTATGCTTGAATTTGTTTGTCTATTTATTACTTAAGGTGTATATTGGATTTCTTTCCTTTTCTCATTTTGTAGGATCCATTATCTCTTTGTTGTTCATCTCTTTTATAATATGATGTCCTTTCATGTACGGATTTGTTGTTTAGGACCTTTCTCCTTAATGAGATTACTATCCTCCTTACAATTTCTTCCCTCCTTGAAATTGCATATCTTATATAATTGAGGTTGACCACTCAATATACATAAGGTGGAATCCTTCTTATCCTTCCTTTTCATCTCTATGTATTTGCTATTATTTTTATGATGGTACATTCTTTTTGGTATGAGATCCTTTTTTTTCACGCAAGATCCAAACATATTTTCTTAACAACCCTTTTTCATGCCTCAAAAGGGCATCTCTATCATTTTAATCCTCATTATTTCATTTCTTTCCTCGATTACTTGCTTACTTTATATATGATGTCTTTTCTAGCATCATATGTATGTTTTACATTAGGATTTTTCTCTTATTTGCATCTTATTTTTCTTGGAATTGCATATCTATTATGGAGTAACTATTATTAAGGGTGTATTATATACTTTGTCTTGCCTTCACACTTGGGGGGATATTTCTTGTATATTCTTTTTCTCTTTTGTCTAAGGATCTACTTTCCTTAGTATAGTGGCATTTGTTTATCATGTGACATTATTTTCTTATAAAGAATTGACCATTCTGATGTGAGATTCTCTCTTAAATAAGAGGTGTGCATCCTTGATCACAACATCTTCTTTATGTGCATAAATATTTTCATTATAAACACCTTCCCTTACATTGGGTTTCAAAGTATGTCATCCTTCATCAAGAATCTCTATTTCACCGAGCAATACGGAGCTAAATGGGTGCATTCTTGTTCTATTCCTACTCTTTGTCTTGAAGATGATATCTTTGTTCAAGAAATCCTCTTCAAGGTAGGTGTATTTTAAGCCAAGATATCTTCCTTTCAAGGGTATCTTCCCACAAGCCGGATATCCTTTAACAATTATCTATTTTCTTAGCTCATAAGAGTGAACACTCTTAGCTAAGTTCATGACATACATTGTTGTTTTAAGGATATCTTTTTGTTGTTAGAAGTAGGTATCCTCAATTCTCTTCCTTTTAAATCCTCCTATGTTTCCACCACAAGAATTGGGGCATATATATAGCCTCCCCTATACATTACATTGATCCATAGACTGGTTACTTTTCACGGATTCACATGGAAATTTCCATAAAGACTAATCCTTGAACATGGATTCATACGGAATTTCTAAGACTAATCCCTAGACAAGGATTCATACAGAATATTCACAAGACTAATCCTTGAACATGGATTCATACGGAATTTCCATAAGACTAATCCCTAGACATGGATCCACATGGATACGATGGTTTCCATAAGACTGATCCCCATAAACCACCCTGTACGCAAATTTTTCAAGGTAGAATTGACTGCCATAATACAATTTCCTAGACCATCAATTCTCCTTCCTGTTTCTTTTCTCCCATGGATCACCTAAGCATAACACAATTTGCTACATGTGTTGGATTCATGGTCTCTCTCTTCGCTCTCATGGTTGTACTAGTATGTAAGACCATTGAGTTGGTATTGTCTTTGGGTGATGTTCTTGTTCTTCCTATGCGATCACTTTTGCTCTTGCAATAACTTTCCAGACATGATATTAGTGAATGAGATATTTATGGCCAAGCTCTCCTACACTATTTAATTTGGAGTTTTGTTTTAGCTCTTTTTTGTGTCTTTTTTCTTTGCTTTTGCTTTTTGATTTTTTGTTTCTATGCCCTTGTCCATGGATGTGGAGTTAAGATCCTTAGTTTGGGGGCTTACGTCCTTAAACTTAGTGATGTCTTATCTCTTCGCAATTCACCTATAATCTCTCTCTAATATTTTATTTTATCTTTTTCTTTATCGTGAGCATGAGTTTGTCTCATAATCCTGCTAAACTGGGGGCTAAATGTACCATCCTAAAAAGTAGGCACTCAATTTATGTACATTTTGGGACCATTTTTAGGATACTTTAGTTTGTTTCTTATGGTAGGACCTCCTATTGTATCTAAATTCATTCTTAATTCAGATATACCTCCTCCTCCTTAAAACTCGAGGTTGGCTCTATTTTTTATGCAGATTGTTTCCTTTTCAACCCATTCACATAATTAATTTTCTCCTTAGGTCCTTTACATGCATTTTGGATTTCAAGATTGGCCCTGATTTCCCAGCGGACTGAGGTTTTCAAAGCTTTTTCTTGGCACACATCCCTAGGTCCCGAGCAAACTTTTCCTAGACAAGGTCGACTCAATTCATCCTTGGTCTAGACAAGGTTGACCCAAGTCGACATTGTCCTAGGGCTTTTCATTTTAGTGGGCTTAGGGCCCGATACAGGGGTGTTTCTCCTAGGTGCTTAATTGAGGTCGGCTAGTGATTTATGAGCCCTAAAATGTGTATAAAAGGAGACCTCTTCCTCTTATTTTCACATCACACACATATTCAAGCTATCATACATTCATTTTGTATTCAAGAGATTAAAGTGTAAGCAAGCATCCATTGAAAAACTGAGGTTTTCAAAGCTCCTTCTTGGAACACAACGCTAGGTCCCATGCAAACATTTCCTAGACAAGGTCAACTCAAGTCGATCTTTTACTAGACAAGGTCGACCCATGTCAGCCTTGTCCTAGGGCTTTTCATTTTAGTGGGCTTCGGGTCTGATACGAGGATGTTTTTCCTAGGATCTTAATTAAGGTTGGCTGGTGATATATGAGCCCCAAAGTGTGTATAAAAGGAGATCTCTTCCTCTCATTTTCACATCACACACACATGAAAGTTATCATACATTCATTGTGCATTCAAGAGATTCAAGTGAAAGAAAACATCCATTTAAGGAAACCATTATCAAGAATACAACGCATTTCCTTTCATAGATCTAGCTCTTTTCCCTATTTAAGGCCAAGAAAAGGAGTTTCACATCAAGGAAGGAGATCTACATTCATCCATCAAGTCTTCCTCTTTTCTCTCTTCTTCAATTCAACATTGTGGCAAATTACAACATCTACTACATGAGGTGTCTTACATGATTTCCTTTTGGTTTTTGTGTTGAGTAAAATTTATTGCATCAACATTATTGATCACATACTTAGAGACAATTGCATCTACATGGTATTATATAATCCATTGTTTCGATCTAATCTCAACATTCTTTCAATTACATTCATTTCAATTCAAGGTTGATTCCTCTGCAGGGGTTTGACAAAGGAAACCCCTCCCCCCAACCTTCTTTCCCTTCTTTTCTGTGTGTAGGAACAAATTTTTGGACTTTCGGATTTGGATTTCAAGAGTTTCAGAACTAATGCTAGATCCTTCATAGATTTGGAGTCTCCAGGACAAGGTCAAATTTCTTGAACAATGTCTACTTTTTTCGACAGTGTCCTTTGGATCTTATATTTCCACAGTCAAAAGTTACATGTGTTAGAGTGTCAGATCTGGAACCACTTCTAATTCTGATAGTTCTACGACAATCAAAACCATATTTGAAGATCATTCCTTCTCTCCTAGATTCAAGGTGAGTTACCCCTTTCTATATCCCCCTTTCACTTTCTTTCATAGATCAAATTCACATTTACATATCAGATTTACATATCATTGTCATCTTTATCAGAAGGAATCACCAAAACTACACATTGTGTAATCATGAATATGCACCCTTACTCTCTTGGTTATGCCAATCAGATTTACTTTGTTGTGAGTTTTATATCCCAATGTATGTAGAACTTGGTGGTCTACTATTGATCACCATTTTCCACATCATATTTTGGTGAACCTGACGCTTTTATGCATACTTTTTTATTTGGTAGTTAGATATTATTTATGTGATCTCCTTTGCAAGAATAGTAGTACCAATTCTTTACATCATATCTTTACATTGAATAGCATCCACTTTTGATTTTTGTGTTAGATCAACTTTTTTGTCTTTCGTTATGGAGTTTTCTAAATTGGATTGGCATGTGATAGCCTATATTGTTACATTTGTCCTTACTTCTCTTTATCAAATGCATGAGGTGAATCATACGATTTTGCATTTCAATATGTTTGTATTCATTCATAGTATTCTTATGTATGGCATTACGAAGATAACCAACATATCTCTCCCCTATAAGACATGTTTCAAGATCTCATGTGCTTTCATTATTCAAATATTAAATATATGTATGGAGTATGTTGATGACCCTAAAGAAAAACCTTTTAATTCCACTCTTATACTAACTATAAATCTTGATCTAGTTCCTAATGATCCCATTATAGAATGACCTAGATCTCCTCCTCGCCCTATTTTAAGGAGCAACCTTGAGAAAGATAGCATATGTAATTCCTTGGATGATCTTAGAAAATTTTCCTTAGATGATTTCCCTCCGAGGATATTGAATAATTTGGACAATACTTCTTCTACACTTAATGTTGATAAGGATAGTAATCATGATTTTCTTCCAAATAAAATTACTGCCTCTTCACACTCTCAAAACTCTCACACTAAATTTTATTCACCTTTGGGATATGATCTAGGACCCGATATTAATGAATGTGGAATAAAGATTCCTATAGATCCTTCTACACAATTCTATTTCATAAATCAAGGTCGTACTTCACCTCAATCCTCTCAACCAAAATCTTCTTTTGATATTCTTTTGCCAATTGTGTTACCTTTTAATGAACCCATGTCGTTAGTCAAAAGAATCTATGGGAAGATTAAAAATCATCCTAGCCTTAAATTCCCTTCTAAAAAATTTCCACAAGATTAAAACCATCTTAATGGTAAGATTTTTGGTGCCTACCATCATACTAATGAACATTCTCTTATAGATTGTCCAAGGTTTAAAATATTTATTAGGGATTTGGTTGATAAAGGGCTTCTCCCTTTAACACTGAATATCATACAATTTATGGATATCGTACCTTAGCAATCCTTTTTTCCTATTATGTCTCTCTCTATTATGCAAACCTCTTTGTTTAATGATCTTGAGGGCATCATAATAGGAAATCCTTCTTTCTCTCTCAACCAGGGGACAAGGGATCATTTCTTCATTGCTTAAGGCATACATTTTCTCCCTTTGTTAGCAAGTTTCTTTTATATAATGGCATCCTTCTGGCATGCATTTGTTATGCTTTCTTGAGAGAAAATATCTTTCATATAAGAGAAACCATTTAGGGAGCTTGATGTGCCTAGATTTATTTTTATCTTCTCATTCAATGTATCCAATATCCATGGGACTTTGTCTTTTTTTTTTTAAATACTATAATGTTCTCTCTTGTATGAATCTGTTGCCTTTACACTCAGTTGCAACCTTATGCTTGAAATTGTTTTTTATTTATCACTTAAGGTCTTTATTGGATTTCTTTCCTTTTCTCCCTTTTTAGGATCAATTATCTCTTTATTTATCATATCTTTTATACTATGATGTCCTTTCATGTACGAGCTTGTTTAAGATATGTCTCCTTAATGAGATCAGTATCCTCCTTACAATTTCTTCCTTGCTTGGAAGTGCATATCTTGTATAATTTAGATTGATCACTCTGTAGACATAAGGTGGCATCCTTATTCTCCTTATTTTTCATCTCTGTGGACTTTCTATTATTTTATGATGGTACATTCTTTTTGGCATGAGATCCTTTTTTCATCCTCATTCCTTCATTTATTTCCTTGATGACTTGCTTACTTTATATGTGATTTCTTTTCTAGCATCATATGTCTCATTTACATTAGGATTTTTCTCTGGTTTGCAGCTTATTTTTCTTGGAATTACATATCTATTATGGAGTAGCTATCATTAAGTGTGTATTATATACTTTGTCTTTCCTTCACACTTGGGTGGCAAGATTACTTGTAGATTATTTTTCTCTTTTGAGGGATCTAATTTCCTTAGTACAATGGCATTTTTGTTATCATGGATATTCTTTTCTTATAAAGAATTGATTGTTCTAATGCGGGATTATCTCTTATATAGGAGGTGTGCATCCTTGATCACAACCTCTTCTTTATTTTCAAAACTATGTTCAATATAAACAACTTACCTTACATTGGGTTTCAAAGTTTTTCATCCTTCATCAAGAATCCCTATTTCACCTAGCAATAGGGGGCTAAATGGGTGCATTCTTGTTCTCTTCCCCCTCTTTGTCTTGAAGATGATATCTTTGATCAATAACTCCTCGTGAATGTAGGTGTCTTGTAAGCCAAGATCTCTACATTTCAAGGGTCTCTTCCCACAAGAAGGATATCCTTCATGATTATCTATATTCTTAGCTCATAAGAGTGAACACTCTTAGCTAAGTTCATGGCATACATTGTTATTTTAAGGATATCTTCTTGTTTTTGGAAGTAGGTATCCTTCATTCTCTTCCTTATGATTCCTCCCATGTTGCCATCATAAGGAGGGGGAAATACATAGGGCCTTCCTTGTACATTACATTGATCTATAGAATGATTTATTTTCATGGAGTCACGTGGAAATTTCCATAAAGACTAATCTTGAACATAGATTCGTACAAAATTTCTAAGATTAATCCCTAGACAAGGATTAATACAGAATTTCCGCTAGACAATTCCTTGAATATGGATTCATATAGAATTTCCATAAGACTAATCCCTAGACATGGATGCACATGGAGATGATGGTTTCCATAAGACTGATCCTCACAAGATGCCATGTGTGCAAACTTTTCAAGGTAGAATTGACTGGCATAATACAATTTCCTATACCATCAGTTCTCCTTCCTCTCTCTTCTCTTCCCATGGATCACCTAAGCATAACACAATTTGCTACGTCTGTTAGATTCATGGTCTCTCTTTCTTTGCTCTGTTGATTGAGCTATAGGTTAGACCATGGAGTTGGTATCGTCCTTAGGCAATGCTCTTGTTCTTCCTATGTGATTACTTGTGCTCTTGTAGTAGGTTTCTAGATATGATATTAGCATGAGTTTTTCTCATACTCCTGATAAAGTGGGGGCTAAATGTACCATCCTAAAAAGTAAGCACTCAAATTATGTACATTTTGGGATCATTTTTAGCCTACTTTAGTGTGTTTCTTCTGGGAGGACCTCATATTGTACCTAAATGGATACTCAATTTAGACATAGGTCCCCCTCCTTCAACATCGAGGTTGGATCTAGTTTATATGCATATTTTTCCCTTTTCTATCCATTCACATAATTCATTTTCCGCTTAGGTCCTTTACATGCATTTTGAATTTCAGGATTGGTTTTGATTTCCCGACAAACTGAGGTTTTCAAAGCTCCTTCTTGGTACACAACCCTAGGTCCCAAGCAAACTTTTCATGGACAAGGTTGAATCAATTTGTTTTTGTTCTAGACAAGGTCGACCCAAGTCGACATTGTCCTAGGGATTTGCATTTTAGTGTGCTTCGGGCCGGATACAAGGGTGTTTCTCCTAGGTGCTTAATTGAGGTCGGCTAGTGATTTTTGAGCCCCAAATGTGTATAAAAGGAGACCTCATCCTCTTATTTTCACAGCACACACATATTCAAGCTACATACATTCATTGTGTATTCAAGAGATTAAAGTCCAAGCAAACATCCATTGAAGTCAACCATTATCAAGCATACAAGGCATTTCCTTTCATAGATTTGGCTCTTTTCCCTATTGAAGGCCAAGCAAAGGATTTTGACATCAAGGAAGGAGATCTATATTCATCCATTTAATCTTCCTCTTTTCTCTCTTCTACAATTCAACATTGTGGTGAATTACAACATCTACTGCATGAGGTTTTGTCTTACATGATTTCCTTTTGGTTTTTATGTTGAGTCAAAGTTATTGCATCAATAATCTTGATCACGTACTTAGAGATATTTTCATCTACATGGTATGATATACTCCATTGTTTATATCTAATCTCAGCTACATGTCATAATTCTTTCAATTACTATTATTTCAATCTAAGGCTGATTCTAATATAGGGGTTTGACTAAGGCAAACCCCTCCCGCCAACCCTTCTTTCCCTTCTTTTCTATGTGCAGGAATAGATTTTCAGAGTTTCATATCCAATTTTTGAGAGTTTCTAAACCAATGGCAGATCCTTCACAGATTTCATCAGATTTGGAGTATCTAGGACAAGATCAAATTTCTTGGACAAGGTCGACTTTGTTCGACATAGTCCTTTGGATTTGAGATTTTTATAGTCATAAGTTACAGGTATTAGAGAGCCAGATCCAGAACCATTTCTGATTTCAATAGTTCTGTGACAGTCAAAACTAGATTTGAAGATCATTCCTCCTCTCCTAGCTTTAAGGTGAGTCCCCCTTTCTATTTTCCCCTTTCACTTTCTTTCATAGATCATATTCACATTTACATATCATTGTCATCTTTATCATAAGGGATCGCCAAAAGTCCACATTGTGTAATCAGAAATTTGCACCCTTACTCTTTTGGTTGTGCTAATCATATTTACTTGTTTGGATTTTTGTATTCCGATGTATGTAGAACTTAGTGGTCTACCATTGATCACCATTTTCCACATCACAATTGCTAAATTTAATGTTTTGATCTTGTAACTATTATCATAAACTAGTTTTGTTGAAGAATTGAATTGAATTGAATTGTGTTGAGTTGCTAAACCATAACCATAATGCTAAGTCTTTGTTTAGCATGTGAAAATGATTCAAATTTTCAGAGAGATTCAACAATAATGAGGGGACTTGTGAAGATATTTGTATGCAATGCCCTAGTTCATCAAAGAGACATACCAATCTATATATCTCAAGAGATCTAGGTGATAAATTGATTGAATCTCAAGGGGGCACAAAAATGTAAACTAACCAATTTCTGGATGGTCTTGTTTGAAGATTGGTAAGGAAATAGGTTTTCTTACTTATCTATTTGCAATGCCTAAATGTTGGATTTGGAAAAAATAGTGATACCAAATGTATTTATTGTTTGGAAAATGTGTCTCAACCTTGCATTTACATATGGTTACTATTTTTAGCAAGTTTTCATTTGAAAAATTATTTTGCCTGATTCTTCCCCCAAAGGTTTGGATGGGCTAGATAAGCACGTTGATAAATTTTTGTTGCAATATCATGTAGTTTTTTATATATTAAAGTTTCCATTTTTGGAAATTGCCAAAACAAAATTATGAATTCAATTTTGAATGCTTTAGAGGCTTTAAAATGGCCCAAAGACATGAATGGCCAAAATAGCACATTTCAAGGTGGTAGAGAATGTCACGAGGTTTCTAGCACTTCAAATAGTTCGTCAATCAAACTCTAAGTTCAAAAGTTATGGTCTCCAAAAGTTGGGTCTCCTAAAATAGGAAATGTAAAAACAAGTTGAACACGTAAATGAGTTGTAAAAGGGATTTACATGTGTTGGTGTGTCTATTGACACATCATAGGGCATATTTGACTAGATATAAAATGGGCATTGCTTTATAAGTGGTTTTTAGACGGTGGATTTTTTTATAATGTTTGACATTTTCTTGTATTGTATCTCATATATATTAGGTGCATGAAGTTGAGGGTATCTGTAAGACTCTTATAACTATTCAGTTACCTCGAGATCTTTGATTGGTGATACTACTAAGAGAATATCTCTTTGCAATTATATTGTAATATATTATTGATTTATAAATAATATATCAATTGGGCAACTTTTGGAATGGGGTTTCCCTCCCAAAGGGGTTTTCCTAAATCACTGTGTTGTGGTATGCATGTTATTTATGTTATTTCTATTAAGTTTTTATAACTATTGTAAAGACCTAAGAATGTTTTTACATTACTCTCCCCTCAAGTTTAGTGTAGAGAGTTGTTCTACTACTAGCTTCCTTACAAGTGGTATCAGAGCCTAATCACCTTTGGTTTAAGTTGTGGGTTGTTGGGTTTTTTTGAACTAATCCATATTTGAGTGGGAGCTTGTGTAGAAAATACTTTGAGATCTTTTTGTAAGAATTTTTAGATGGCTATCTCATCAAGGAGAATAGAGATGAAAAAATTTAGAAAGAAATTTTAAATGTGGAAGCCAAAGACGGAGGATCTATTAATACATAGATATTTGTGTGTGGCTATTAATGAGAATGTCTTGAAACCTACAAATATATATGAGACTGCTAAATATGTTGTTATGGACTATAAAGTCATGGGTCTAATCAAATTGTTCCTCGCTGACTTAATTTCAATCAATGTCCATGATGATTCCTTTGCAAAAATTCTATGGAAGAAGCTTGGTGAGATGTCTCAAGCCAAATCTTCAGTAAATTATTATTTTTCTTGAGGAAAAATTGTATTCCTTGAAATGTAGGAGGGTGGAAAAATTAAACATCACCTAGAATCATTCAATATGTTGGTGGATCAATTGGCATCCATTAGTGTCAAGATAGATGAGGAGGAGAAATATCATATCTTTCTTTGTTCTTTGCCTGATTTTTGGAATTATCTTGTTATGACCATTGACAATACTCGTATTATTTTGAGGATGGAAGATGTGATGGGTTACTTTCTTTTTGAAGAGATGAAGAGGAAGGTATCCATTAGTTCCAAGGAAGCCCCAGTTATTTGTGGAAGACATAAGCACAAAGGAAAGAAGAATGAGAAGTGTAATAAATCAAATTCTAAGGGGAGATCTAAATCTCCTAAAATGTCCAAAGTTTTTTGCTAGAATTGTAATAATCCTAGACACATCTATAAGGAATACAAAGAATAAAATAAGAAGAAAAAGAGGAAATTTAATTTGATTCTAAGAAGGATGAAGGTGATGTGTTCATTGCAGCTTTGGCCACTCAATCATGTGATGATGCATGGTTAGTTTCCTTAGGTATATATTTTAATATGACCTATAATAAAGATTGATTTTTTTAATATGAATAATTTGATGGAGGTAAGGTGTACTTGGGTGATAATTATTATTTAAATGTTGTTGGTCATCCTAAAGATAAAATCAGGTTTCTTAATGTAGAATATGAAAAATTAACGGCGTGTTACATCTCCCTGGTCTAAGATGAAATTTGTTATCTATGAGCAAACAAATAGGTTTGAGCATGTAGGTAGTCTTTTTTTATGCAGGATGCTAAATGGTGTGTAGTGCTATGGTAATTGTTAGAGGTGTCAAAAATGGCACATTGTATAAGTTGGATGCATACATTGTTGAGAGTAACAAAACTTTTGTGAAGACCAAATCTATGGAATCTTTGTTGGAAAAGGTCAGGGTTTCTTCTTCAATATATGTTCGTGGATTTTGGGTGTCTAAGGGTATTTATTCTTTTGAATCATAGTTACGTGTAGATAAAACTATGCTCCTGCAGAAATAAAGCAGGAAGTAGTATCGGTTTATTGTGATATTCAAGTGCTATATGCCTAGCGAAGAGCCCAAATGTTTATGCCAGGGCCAAGCACATCAATGTTTAGTATCATTTTGTCAGAGATATGGTCAAGGATGACAAAGTGAAGCTAGTTAAGGTATATATTTTGATGAAAGTTGAAGATTCATTAACTAAGGTTGTTAGCACAAAGAATTTTGAATGGTGTTTAAAGACAAGTGGGAGATTGTTAGGAAAAATTTGTCTCAATATTGCAATTACATATAGTTACTATTTTTAGTAACTTTTTATTTGATTGTAAATTTTTCTGTATTCTTTTCCCGAAGGTTTGGATGGATTAGATAAGCATGCCAATAATTTTTTGTTACAAGATCATCTCTAATTTTAAAAATATTAAAGATTTTGTTTTTGGAAATTGCTAAAAACTTTACAAATTAAATTTTGAAGGATTTAGAGGCTCCAAGGTGGCCCAAAAATGTGGTAGACCACGTCACAAGCTTTTGGGTAGTTCAAACAATTCATCAATCGGACACCTTGTTTAAAATTTATGGCCTCTAGAAGTTGGGTTTCTTGAAATAGGAAATGTAAAAGTGTGTTGAACACATAAATGAGTTGTAAAAGAAACTTACATGTATTGGTGTGTGTATTGACACATCATATGGCATCTTTTATTGGACATGAGATGGGTACTACATTATAAGTGATTTTTAGCCCATGGTTTTGTAATACTATTTGATAGTTTCTCATATTGTATCTCCTATATATTAGGTGTGTGGGATGCAGTGTGTGTGTGTAAGATTATTATAGCTATTCAGTTACCTCCAAATCTATGGTCGGTGATACACTTTAGAGAATCTTGCTCTGCAAGTATATTGTATTTTGTCATTGATTTATGAATAATATATTGGGCAGCTTTTGGAGTGTGGGTTTTTTCTCCTAAAAGGGTTTTCCCCACATAAATCATTATTTTGTGGTATGCTTTTTATTTATGTTACGTTTCTATAAATGTTGTAAAGACTTGAGAAAGTTTTTACATTACTCTCCCCTCAAGGTTAGTGTACGAAATTGTTCTGGTACTTAACTTCCTTACATTTATTGATGTTGATTTTGTTAGAGCATTTTCCAAAATATAAGATGTATAGTATTGGTAGAAAATTGAGCTCAAATCATCTATTTCCCAAAAAAAATCATTTCATGTCTTTAGTATCAATATGGAAGCAAGTAAGGTTGTCAATTTCAATGCTTTCAAATAGAAACATTAGACACATAAAGGTGTGTACAATTCTATCTATATTTCAAGGCATAGAATAAAGGGTTCAAATAAAAAACCTTTTAAGATCTCACAATTTGAGAAAGGGCCCTTTAATTTGGATAGTTTGAAGACTATTTTATTAATAAATGTCATTATTTGTGTCAAATTTTGAGAGAGGGTACAAAATTGAAGGTACACGTCTAAATAGATGTATATGGCTACAAGCTTCTAGGATTCAATGGTAAATATGGAATTTGACTTTGTAAACTTTCTAGAAGAGAAGATGCATAACTAAATGGTGGTCATAAAGGCCAATGATAATAAATTTAACTTCATATGGTACTCCTTGTTGTATCACATGTTGACAGGGGTATGTAGGATAAGGGTCTACAAGTTACAAATGTTGATAAGAACAAGGTCCCCCTTATTGTTTAATGTCAAACATATACTTGGGACGAAGACTATGAAAATGCTTACTTTGTAATTTTTAGGAACATTTTGTGAGAAAGATACTAGGTTACTTTGATGAACAACAAATATAGATTCCCAAGGAAATTATGGATTTATTGAAGCTTGTGGAGAGGAACCCAAATATTGGAGTTTCACATAACTGAGGTTACTTGTATTTGCATGCCTACACCACTTCCTTCAAAGTGTATGGGAATCTTGTGAAGCCACACATTTTTCAAAGATGTGTAGAAAAAATAATTTCATATCTAGAAATTATCTAGTAACTAAATGAGTTAGATAAGATGCACCTAATATGATAGAAGAAGGGGTTTGTCTTCCCCACTTGTTGTAAGTTTACCAACTTTATGGAAACCAATAAGAATGGTCTATAGATCAAATTTATCCCATTTTATAGTCTTAGAGGATGTACTTTGAATGCGCAAGGGTTTTTTATCCTAAGAGTCTCATTAACCAAGTGAGGTCAAGTATGAAAATGCCTTCATTTCTGCATGAGGTGTTGTTTGATGACTTAACATGACTAAAACTTTCCTCACTATTAAGAAAGTAGTGAATAAAAAGCATAGGAATAATTAGGGATGTTAAGTTGAGGACAAGACATAACCCTAAAGTTTTTGGTTCCTTTGTAGAATAAAAGCATCCTATGATTAGAATGAAAGGATGTTGAATCATGTTAATCAATTGACTCCTCCTAAGAAAAAAAAAAACCTATACTCCTTAGAGATCCTAGTGCTCCAATTAAGCCATGTGTCATAGCCCAAATGAGGAGCCTAAAGAGAAATCTCAAGTTTTAGTTCCCCCAAAGACGAACCTATGAAAAGGCATAAGGTTATTGATACTTTGGAGAAAGGGAAAGTCATTAAGATCATAGATATAGAAGACATAGTAAGGAAGTTGTAGGACAAGAGACTTTGGGGCATGAATATTCACCTTCAAGGGTTACAATGCCAATTTTTTCAACAAGCAAGAGAGATGAAAACCTCAACATTCCCAAGTAGATGGGATAATTATTAAAAAAAGAGTTGTTGAGATATGGAATAATATTGATCCTTCTTAATTGCCTGATGTGGAAAATCAAATGTTGCCACAAATTGGTTTCAAAGTTGATAAAATCACTCCTCAATAAGGAATGAAAATAGTGCAGGAGAGTGGATTATTAGTGCTTCCCAATCAGGATATAACCACTACATTGGCTTTTGATACCATTAGTAAATAGAATAGAGAGGCGTATATAACTAAAAAGCAAGAAGAAAAAGAATTCTAAGGATCAAGGTTTATCCCTAGCTTTGAAACATTGGAAAAATTGGGCCTTAGCCCCAAATACTAGCAAGCCAAATGTTGTCAATAATTTTGAAGAGGTAAGAGGAGAAGTCATAATAAAGAGGGTATTAGATACCCATGCTCCAAAAGTTGCATGACCAGTAGTGAGAATTTATCTATTCAGTAAGGCCGCAATAAAGAAGTTGCATGCACATCATAGTAAACTAAAGTAGAAGTATATGCAAGTCATGATTGAAAATAACCAGCTGAAGTCTAGAAAATTGACATGTTTATCATATCAAGTCCTTCCAGCTTCATAGAATAATTTCCATTAGACATGGAAGCATTTCTCTCATATATTAAGGAGTTTAAGGAGAAAATCAAAGGGGTCAAAGAAGCCAAAATGAAAATTATTGGTAAGTTTTTTTGTTGGTATGTAATCATGTTTAGGCTCTTAGGTGGCTTGTTCAAGTGTCATCTTATCCATTTGTAAAATTAGGTAGGTTGGGGGGTAGGAAATTTGTCTTTTATTTATCTCTACTCTTCTCCTATGTGTTGGATGATATCAGTTTTTGGTACTAATCATGTTGTTGATACTCATGTTTTGTCACTGATGTCAACATATATTTCTGTGAAAGAAGACAGACTAGTTACTTGACTGGAAGGCGTGTACGGACACTGTACGGATGAACCAGAATGAGAAAAGTTGGATTTAAGCTGAAGATTGAGTTTTGACCTTACATATCAGGCCGCTTGACTTTATGTTTCATATCATGGATGTTACAACTGTTTTAGTAAAGATAGTTTTTCTGGACTGTGACTGTGATTCTGGACAGAGAAGGTCTCTGTGTCTCGGGCATATCTTGCTGAGGAAGATGTTTCAGAACTTGCGAGCTTACTGATGGAGAGCCGACATATGATGGTGAAATGGGTTGTGTTCGATTTATGTTTGGGTACTGATAATGTTAGTTGTGGCGTGTGTTCTGGAGAAGACTTATTTCTTGGCCGACTTCAGACTTGTAATGTGTGGAAATTAATTTTGAGCATGGAGTGCGGATCTGGAAGTATTTGTAATGAATTGTAAATATTGTGTACTTGTTATAGGTACCGTGTGTATCTTAGCAAGGGCTTATGTAATTATTTGTATGATGGGAAGCCTTAATTGGCTGACCTAGTTAATTGTGTATTAGGAAAGCTTAGCTAGCCGACCTAATGGGTTATTGTAAGAGGGTATATATGAGTGATCTTTTCATTTGTGAAAAGTGTGGTAGAGAAAGGAAAGAGCGGAGATTTGTGAAGCTGCGAAGCTTGACTGCTGGATAGAGAGCAGAGTTGGTACTTCATTGGAACTGACTAATGAAAAATAGTTGATATCAGATAGTTCACTAGATTGTGTATTTGTTGTATACACTTGATGCAGATTGTGAATCCTTGAGGGTGGCTTTAACCTTCTTTGGGAAGTGAGCCTACTACTTTCATTGACTCCTAACAAGGTCTGTCTCCTAACAGGGACTGTGTACTGTAATGTAATAACAAGCTCCTAACAGGGCTAATATCTTTTAATAGGGATACTATACTCTCAATACATTATTTTGTGGGTGTTAATTCCCACTGGGGTTTTACCTTTAACAGGGTTTCCTCGACAACAAACATTGTGTTATGGTGATTGGAAGTTACTGTGTTATTTACTTTTGATGTTATGGTTCATAAAGTTTAAAGTTTAAATAATCTATTGCACAACTGATTCACCCCCCCTCTCAGTTGTATTGTGGACTGTTATTCCTAACAATTGGTATCAGAGCTACTGGTCCTCGGAGAGAAAGTTTAACAACTTGAGGTGATCTTGAAGATGACTTACTATAAGAAGGATAGTCTGAAGTTGATCCTGAAAACTTTGACAGCTGGCAGAACAAGATGAGAAAAAATTGCTATGTCTGGGAATTGAGTACTGGATGATCACAAAGAAGAATGAAAAGATAGCGACTGAGGATGAGCTAGACAAGGCTACTGAAGAAGAAAATAAACTATTTTCCTACAATATGGTTGCAAGGGAATCTCTAATCAGCACTCTATCTGAGGGAGAATTCACTGAAGTGAAGGATCTGGACTCTGCACATGACATCTGGACAAGACCGGAAGCATTGTATGTTGGAGACAAATTTACAAAACAAGCAAAGTTGCAAAACTGGAAAACAAAGATGGAATCACTGAAGATGAGAGAAGATGAGAATGTCATAGCATATGCACAGAGAATTATTGAGGTAGTTACTGGTATTAGGAACTCTGGAGGTACTTACAGCGAGGAAGAAGTAATTGCAAAGATTCTCAGATCTTTGACACCTGCATATAGAACCAAAGTACAGACTATAAAGGAGATCATACCTTTGACACCAAACTTCACCAGAGAGATGCTGATTGGCAAGCTTACTACATTCGAGACCGCAGAATTGGGAGACACTTTACCTAGGGTAGAGTCAACATTCAAGGCAAATGTGCACAAGAACAATAAGACCTTATCTAGAAATGCAAGCAGTAGTGATCTAAGAGAAGAACTTGGAGCTTATGCTGATGAGTGGGAACAGATACAGGAAGAAGAAAGAAATCTAGATAAAATTGTGGCACTGATTGCTAGAAGAGAAAAGAGAGGTAAGGGTAAATTTGAAGGCAAATTACCTTTGTAATGTTTTTCATGTAATAAGATTGGTCATTTTGCATCTAGATGTCCTACAAGAATCCCAAAGAACAAACCTAAGTTTTTCAAGTCTAAGTTCTCAAAAGATAAGGAATGTTATTATGCTAGTGAGGG
>MU227788.1:742286-759332 GCA_018584345.1 Thuja plicata
ATCAGCAAGATAATTCATAAGTTGGTCCAATAAAGATACATATCTAATCAGTGTCCACATCAACAAATACTGTGTTATCAGTCATCTTATAAGGTAAAACCTGCCTGAGCATATGTGGAGCTCAAAACGAAGGACCTTATTCAGTCCTTAGCAATTAGGTTTTTCTTGTCTCTGAATCAGGATTAGAAGGTAACAAGATTCAAATAGACATTTCAAGCATTGTGATTCATGCAAGAAAAATCCCTAACAGACCTCTTGGAATTTTTACCTTTTATAGTTATCCAACCCTCTTCCACCTTAGCAGCCTCACCCTGCCAAGCCAACGAATCCATCTCCGAATTTCCAACACCCGTGAGGGGGACAACACACTGCGCAGAACCATATACAACAACAGGACCAACATCACAGCCAAAGAGACAGCAACAACATCACTATCACCAGAACGGTCAAACAAAGGGGTAGCACCAGCAATGAACTCCACAGTCGGAGCCCTATCACAAGCTTTGGCAGGAGGAGCTACACGAGCAGCAAGCGGTACGCTGGCCACAACACAACCACCATCTGACATCTAACCAACCGGAGGAGAAGACACAGGGCTATCATGTGCAACCACCTGGGAGAAGCTTTGCTAAGAAAAGTTCTTGACCGTGTAATGTTGAGTTCTAGCACCTTTCCACCATGAGGCAGACTTCTTCATTTTCTCAAGCTTACAATGGGCCGCCATGTGACCAGTCTTAAAGCATCTTCTGCACTTGAAAGGAAACCCTTCATAGTCCTAGGGTTGAATTCAACTACCCTTAGGAGTATAAAGCTTATTCTCCATAGGAAGTCCCTTAGAAACATCAATATCCACCAAAATATGGGCAAAGGTAGAATGATAAACATCAGAAGATTTTGCATCCACCATCAGAAAATCCCCAAGCGCCTCACCCACTTCCTCTAAAAGAGAATCAACCCATAGATGAATGGGGAGGTAGGGGACTATGACGCAAATAGGCATTTTGTTGAACATTTCAGAAGAAGGGGAAAAATCAACACGCCATGGCTTAACCATCAGCATTAAACGATCATCCCAGCTAAAAAATTGATCACACAAAATCTTGTTTCTATCCACAACATAGTCAAATTTAGCAATAAAGAAACCCTTGGCCATGGGGAAAATATGGACAGTACCAGAGATGATAGGCTCCCAATGTCTGGAAATCCAATCGTGTAGTTGCAGAAGACTAGGCCAAAAGCTCCTAAATCGACATATCACGCCATGGGTGGAAAGGGTAGAAACGACATGATCAATTTATGCCACTGTCTCCGCCTCCAACAAAATGCCAATGGACTTGGAGACAAGAAAATGCTCTAAGATACTAAGGGCCCGTTTGCTAGCAGGAATTGGACCGGAATTGGCATTATCTAATTCTGGATAATGCCAAATTCCATGTTTGGGTCCTTCAAAAAAAAATGGAATTGGAATTCTGAAATTCTCATTTTGCCCCCAAAATGGGAATATCATCTTCCACCTAAATAGGTGGAATTGGAATTTCGAATTCCAATTCCAATTTTTACAAAAGCAAAATTAATATTTCGTGGGATCTATGACTATAAAGATATATATTATATTGCTATAAGAATGTATATATATACATGTGTATATATACACACGTGTATAGATGCATGTGTGTATATATACATACATGTATGTCTATATACACATGTGTGTATATACATACATGTATGTGTGTATGTGTATATATACATACATGTATGGTGTGTGTATGTATATACACACATGTATGGTGTGTGTATATGTCTATATATACACATGTATGGTGTGTGTATATATGTGTATATATACATAAATGGGTGTGTATATATATACACACTTGTATGTGTATATGTATGGTGTGTGTATGTGTATGTGTGTATATATACACGTGTGTATATGTATATATATACATAAATGTGTGTATACACACGTGTGTATATGTGTATATATATACACGTGTATCCACACTTGTATGTGTATATACACGTGTGTATACACATGTATGTGTCTAAAAACGTGTGTATGTGTATATGTACACAAATGTGTGTATACACACGTGTATGTGTGTGTATGTGTATACATGTGTATATACACGTGTATATATACACATACATGCGTATATACACGCACATGTATGTATGTATATATACACGTGTGCATGTGTGTGTATATACACATATATACACCATATTCAAAGAAATTAAAAAATAAAGAATTAAAATTCTTTAATGCATTTTCTCATTCATCTTCCGGGTGAACCAAACGGGTCTGACCATATTCCGGATTTCATTTTGAGGATAAGCATCTTCCTTAATTGACCATATCCATGATATGGTATTCCAGCTGCTAAACGGGCCCTAGGAGATGTTATCCTATAAGATTGCAAATGACTTATATCTTACTCTTCATGACATCATTTTTTTATATAGATATTTTTTCTTATTTAATCTTTGCAATAATTGGGTGCAACTATATTGCCCTTCCCTTAGTTCATCTGATAATTTATACATTAGGATACTTATAGTTAAGAGATCTATAATTTCCATGTTGCTATATAAAGCCTATATTCCAAAACTTTAAGTGGATTATCCAACCATATCCTACATTTCTATATTTATTTATAGATGCATCCATAAATTGTCAAAGGCTCTTGTACTCACAAATATGAATCTACCTTGGTACCTTCTTGGGGTCTCTTGTGTCTCCCATACATGGCAACTATTATGAAATTTCATTGAGGTTTTTTTCCCTCGTCACATAATCGATTTAGTAATATAGGAACATTTCTATTTACCTAGGAAATAAATAACTTTAAGTTGAAATAATTGGTTCAGCTATGGGCTTTGTTTTGGATAGTGTTACAAGAATGTAAGATAAGTGAAACATAATAACCATTTCCTTTAACCTTTTTATAGTATGATTCTTCATAGTGGTTCCATGATTTAAGTAACTCGTATTATCAATGTGAAATCCTAATACCAAATTATTGTACCCTTCAATGCCCTTTTTTTCAATAATCATGTCTCTTTAAGTTTATAAGAACAAATATAAAAGATTAAATTAAACCGTAAACTTGTAATTAAATATTTGGAGTTGTAATGACCAATACAAACAGAAAACATTGTAGCAACTACTTCTAACTTAGTAGACTCTTGTCTTTCTACATTGTCTACCTATAAATTCATATATCAATATAATTTCTACATATATCAATATAATTTCTACTTCTTTTTACATTTCTGAGCATATAATGTTATTTTCAGACAATGCACAAATAATCTTATCTTAATGCAACAAGATTGGGATAATCGTACCTCACAGCTCCATCAGAATCCATGTATGTTGCCTCCAAATTTGCCTGTATTGGCCTACAACTTAAAACTGAACATATTACAAGCTCCATCCTCAATTTCATACTGACTTCACACCATGCAATATCACAGGAAAGCTCCCCTTTCGTTGTACTCAAGGAGAGTATAAGCATCGGTTGTGAGATTTTGATTTAGAGTTGCGAATTGTATTTTCTTGGCAAATCGCCTCAACGATATGCCATCTAATGGAATGCAATGGTTGTAGGGTATGTAGAAAATGGATCTGTTGAAGACAACACTACACAATCTTTTGAGAAAACGCAATTGACGGGCATAAAACCAATTTATTTGCCAAGGTCCTCCATGTGTGTGCCAAAATAGGAGGTTTGGAACAGGGGAAACATAATGGTTTGAGGATTTTTGTCAAATGTTGTAGTTGCAGGTACCCTCATAGACATGTATGCAAAATGTGGAAGCATAGACAGTTACCGATTCGGGTGCAGGTGCAAGGATGCGCGATTTTTTGGGGGGAGTTTTGGATGCGTTTATATATATATATATATGCAAAAAATATACAAAATTAAATCACTTGATAGTAAAACTAAACATAGTATGATACTTCATCATTGATCAAGATGTAGCTTATTTAAAGAAATGCTTAAAATAAAGGAACTTTCAAACAGATGCCCGAACACATTTATTATCTTGAAGAAAAAGGCTTTGTGCCGTGTTCTAATCACAAAGGATATACTTGAAAGTGAATCATAGTTACGACATGTGAGCTTTGCAGTAATTTATTGAGGAAATTACAAGGATCCATCAAAAAACCAATTGAAAATTTATTGTTTTGTCAAAATGCTCAAAGTGGTGTTGTTCCTAATGCCCTCATTTTCCCGACTTACATAATGTAGATATGTCAACAGAGCATAATATTGACAGAGAGAATTTAGCATTTTGATAGGGAAATGAATACAGGGATCTTGTAAATTTACACCCAGCAGTTATTGGATTGTATAAAGGAATCCTTAAAACTTTCGAAGATGTGAGACAATGGAGATGTAATACAGGAAGAGGGGATAGGCAAAGCAGCAGGAATAAAGAATCATTATGCTTGTACAGATAATGAATAAGAGTGGATGTTGAGTTTGTTTGAGGGCAATAATTTTTACAGATGCTTACGGATGCGCTTCCTGTGCGCATTCAAAGGGCATCTGTCCGCGCATCCACCTCCACACGCATCCATCCGCGCATCCAGCCAAAACCCAAGCGAATCGGTAACTTAGGCATAGACTAGGCAATGGCAGTATCCCAGAGAGAAATGAGGTTTCAAGGATTGCAATGACTGTAGGATTTGCAGCTTTAAGAGATTTCAAGCAAATGCAAAAGGCAGGAGTAAGGCCAAACTCTTTGCCAATGTCCCCCCAGCCTGTGCCAAAATGGGGGCCATTTAATAGGGTATGGACACGCATAGTGCATAACAGTAGGGAGATTTGTGCCAAATACTATAGTTAGAAATGCTTTGGTAGACATGCAGAGAAATGTGAAATGATGAACATTGCACCTGAATTGTTTGTCTGAGAACCTCAACCTCTAATCTCCAGCTCACAGTAACAACCAGCTCCATTTCTGCCAATTCCTCTATTCTTTGAGCGGCTTCTCTGTTATTTGTTTGTTTTACCAGCATTGCCCTCTCTAGATTAGGAATACTCATTTATTGTCTTGGTCTCGCCAGCCCTCCATTTTTATATTTATTTTACAATGATGGAAACCCATGGCTTCCCTTAAAATCTCAGTTTTTTTCCTTCCACAAGTTGCCAAATTTTGGTAGTCCATAGATAGGGAGCCCATGCCCTTAACCACCCCAACTATACCTACGCCATTCCTGATTAATTATTGGTTTGTACTCTTTTTCAAGAAGTCATTTTCCCCCACATGTATAGTCCAACATGGACGTGGATGCCAGGGATGTCACAAGTGAGTGTTGATCAAATAGATGAGACAAACTTGGATAAGAGATGGATACTTCAGCATTATGGATGTGTGGACCAATATCAAAAATCAAAAATTTTAACACCATCTCCCAGAATATCTTGCAATAAAGCCACAAATATAGAACTTCTCGTTAAAAATAATCTGTAATAAAATCATTAGCAAATAATGCATTTTAAATAATTCTGCAGATAAAATCATAACTCGCCATTTAACTAAGATATCAACCTGTAGAAGAACAGCTAAAATAAAACATTGAAATGTAGTTGAAATAACTTTATGTGCAGTTGAAAATAATTAGCCGAAAAGGTGCTTACTGGTCATTAAACTTTTAGTCTTTGTTAACTTTATGACCGGTTAAAAATGACAAGAAAACCTGGAGCCATATGGTGTGGCCAATTTCAAATTATTGCTGGCATTTAACCTGAAGGTTTATTGTCATTGATAACTTTACGCAGCCTATCAGTTTCCTCATCAGCACTTACTTTATCAATCACCATTTGTTCAAATATGTCATCAGCGTCCTTACCAGCCTTGACACGAGTCGAAAGAAGCAAGTTGTAGATCTCTGTAGTTACAAACGGAATATCCCTAAGAAGTTTCAAAACAGAATCTGCGATTTTTACATTCCCTTGCTCCTCCAAATATTTCAGAATGCCCACGACATTTTCAGAACGTGGTTTCCAGTTGCTAGATCTCACTCTCGATAAAGCTTTCTTCATGGTTGTAACTGCCTTATCCATCTGCTTGCTATTTAAATAGCCATGGGCAAGAATTTCCCATGTTTTACAAATTGGCCCGCCTCTTTCCATTATGATACGACTGTGCAAACTTTCAGCCTTTTCCAGCATACCTCCCCTCACATATGCAGCAAGAAGTATGTTAGAGACTCTGAAATCATGACCTGATCTTGATGACTCCCATTGTTTGAATATCTTCTCAGCGCCTTCAATGTCTCCAAACTTTGCCAGCGAAGAAAGCATAGATATATAGTTATCATTATTTAATTTATCAAAGGATGTTTTTAAGGAGTTCCATATCCTGTAAACTTCTTCCTTATCACCAGTAGAGGCGTTCATGGTAATAAGGTAGTCATATGCTTTGCGATCACCTTTAGCAATAATTTTTTCTGCTTCTTTCAAGGCAGATTTTGCTTTGTCTAGAAGACCACCTTTGATGTACATGTTTCCTAGAGCAATGTATGCCGTCCAATTTACACTACCATCATTAGTTGATTTTAATTCATCCACTATCTTCTCTGCACCATCAATGCTAGACATAGCAGCACATGCATTGATCCAGAGTCTATAAGTAAATGAATTTAGCTGTATATCCATTTTCTTCAAATGCTTGATTATTAAAAGAACCTTCTCCATCTGGCCACTTGCCAAATAGCAAGTCATTGCTGTATTATAAGGATCCACAGTTGTAGCAAATCCCAACTCCTGCATCTTTTCCATCCAATTCTCTACTTTTTCAATTAATCCCTCTCTGGCATAACAGAAGAGTAGAGCACGATAAGTGATTTCATTCTTTGCAGACTCCGGTAGATCTTGAAAATACTTCTCAGCTCTATCAATGCCATACACTTTAGCGATCAAATCTAACTGGAGACGATAGTCATCGGGTGTAAAGACAAACTTATGGTGATTTTGCATCCACTCTAAAACCTGAAATCACCATAAAAAATTAAGTTGCAAAATATGAATGTTGACTGAATTGCTTGAATTATTGGAATGCAACCAAATTAAAAAATACTGAATTTATCTCCTAAAGGCATAAGCAATTGTGAAAAAAAACATAACCTGATCATGAATACTGTAAATAAAACATATATAACCATTTGAATAAGAATGATAGCATTGTGAAGAAGGGGGTATAGCAGAGCAGCGAACCATCAAGCAATCTACGTCTCAAATGACTAAAGCCAATGTTGGAAGCCATAAAACAAGAGGGAGAAAATCTACCCAGCAGCTTTTAGAAGATGCGGTAACACGAAGGGGCAAACTAAGCTTCGATCCAGGAGGGACCTGTTCCCTTCTGGGCAGCCATGAAACTCCTAATGTGGAATGTCAGGGGCTGCAATGCCCCTGACAAGTGGCGCCCTAATCAAGATAGGCCTTGATCAAGCGAAGCCTGATATTGTTTGCATACAAGAGACAAAGTTGGATGGTGTTAGCGCAGCGAGGGTTTTCGGGGTTAGACAGAGATAGTCTGGTTTTTTTGTAGATGCAGTAGGTGCTTCCAGAGGTCTGGGTATAATCTGGAACCCTCTTTTGGTTAAGGTGGAAGCGATCTCCAAGACAAGGTTTTGGCAATTGACTAAGGTGAGTTCTTTTACTGTTAACTGTTCGATGTTTTTGATTAATGTGTATGGCCTTGTTAAAACAGAGGATAAGCGGCTGGTTTGGGATGAGATTGCCTTGGCTCTGGGAGGGCTTGGGCAGCATGCAGCTATTGTTGCAGGGGATTTCAATGCTACCCTTACACACTGATAAACGTGGTGGCAGGGGGAGAATGAATAGGGTTCAGATGGACTTTCAAAATTTTGTAGCAAATAATGGTAAGTGGGAAGTGGTAGCTAAAGGCGGGAGCTACAGTTGGACAAACAGGAGAATGGGCTTCTCTAACATTGCTGAGAAGCTGGACAGGTTTTTTTTAGCAGGCAATTGGAACAATCTCCCTGTCGTGTTCGAGGCTCAGATACTTGGGATGTCGGGATCAGATCATTTCCCGGTGGCACTTGTGGTTCACAAAGACAGTGTCCCACCCCGCTGTCCCTTTAAATTGGAGAAAATGTGGTTGCGAGAGCCTAGCTTCGGGGAAATGGTCAGTAAGTGGTGGAACTCGGCTCCCAGGGAAGAAGGAAACCTAGCCTTTCAATTCTTCAGGAAATTACTCTTCATTAAGCAAAATTTGAAGACTTGGAATAGGACCCACTTTGGTGACATTCGCTGAAAAACTGAAGTTGAAAGGACAGTTGGAGGCTTTAAACTGTAAGGTACTAAAGGATGGAATGGATAAAGTGGATTTCTTGAGGGAAAAAGATCTCTTGAGCAGCCACGGCGAAATCCTGCAGCGGGAAGAAGTCTATTGGCGACAGAAATCAAGGGAAAGCTGGCTTAGCGCAGGGGATAAAAATACGAAGTTTTTTCACAGTTTTGTTAAAGTAAAGAGGAGTGTGAATAGGATCTTGTCCATCAAGCTTGCTGATGGGAACCTTTCGGAGGAGGCGGAGGTGATCAACTGGGAGGCAGTTGAATTTTTCTCCAACCTTTGGAGTCAGGATGGGATCAATGATGGTAGTGCACAAAGGGAGCTGCTTCAACTTATTCCGGTTTCGGTAAATCGGGAGGATAATAGTATGTTAACGACCCCAGTATCTTTGTCAGAACTGAAGGCAGCTGTTTTTGGTATGGGCGGAGATAAGGCACCGGGGCCGGATGGTTTCCAAGCATTTTTCTACCAAAAATTTTGGGATGTCTTAGCGCCGGAGCTGTTAGGGGTGGTGGAGGAGTCCCGGTCCAAAGGTTTCATTTTTAAGGACTTTAATAATACTATGGTGGCTCTAATACCAAAAAAAGAGAAACCCACTAGTTTTGAAGAGTTTCGACTGATATCGCTTTGCAACACAGTATACAAAATTATCTCAAAGGTGGCAGCAAACCGTTTAAAGATCATTCTGGAAAGACTCATTTCTTGGGAGCAGAGTGGCTTTACTCCCAATAGGAACATAGTTGATGGCATAATCATAGTTCACGAAGCTATCCACTCGGCTAGATCTAGTAATCAGGGGCGCATGATCCTTAAACTAGATATCAGGAAGGCGTATGACCGAGTTGACGGAGGTTTCCTTATTGAGATTCTTAGGAGGTTTGGCTTTGATGAAAAGTGGGTCCAGTGGACCAGGGGCATGATTTTCTCATATAGAACGTCGATTTTGGTCAATGGAAGTCCCCAGGGTTTCTTTGAAACTACTCGAGGTATCTGGCAAGGGGATCCCATTTCGCCATTTTTATTCATACTCCTTGCTTTAGTGCTGGGAAGGGCTATATCTAGGAAGAAAATCCAAGGAAGTCGGAAAGGTATCGAGATAGCTCGAGGCTTTGAAGCGACATCCCATTCCTAGTTCACGGACGATACCTGCCTTTTCGGAGTGGCTTTGATGCAGGAAGCCATGGTAATGAAATAAGTCTTAGACACATATAGTGCGGCATCTGGACAGAGTGTCAATTGGCAAAAATCTGAAATCTTCTTTTTTAGCACGGAGATTGGAACTCAGCAGGTCATTGCTAGATTGTTTGGAGTTCGTATTGGTCGACTCCCAGGTAAATTTCTTGGGACCCCACTCTTTGCTGGTGCAGACAAAGCTGAATTGTGGAAGGATTTGGTAGATGGGTGTGCTGCTAGGATGGAAGGCTGGAAGAGTAGATGGCTTACTCTGGCTGGGTGCATTTTGTTATTAAAAACAGTTGTATCGGCAATGCCTATCTACTTGATTGCATGTTTTAAAATTCCAGTCAAAATTATTAAAAGTATCCAACAAAAGATGCGTAAATTCCTATGGAATGGGGCGCAATACCAAGACAAAATTCCTCTGGTGGCATGGGATAGAGTTTGTCAACAAAAAGGTGGTGGTGGGGTTGGATTGTGAAACTGGAAGCTGATTAATGAGGCAATGGGAGCTAAACTGATATGGCAGATGTGTAGTAAATCAGAGCAAAGATGGAGACGGGCGAAAGTCCTTAGAGCCAAATATCTAGATAATGCAGCTCGAGAAAGAATCTTTACGATTGAGAACCCACCTGGGGGGTGGGCCTTGTGGAATTTTCTAATTAGTTGCAGACCGGTGACCACTGACCACTTGTCCGGGCAGATTGGAAATGGCAGGAAAGCTCTCTTCTGGCAAGATTCATGGGATGGACAGCCGATCCTGGCTCAGGGGATATCACACCAAATCATTGTGGCTACTAAACGACATTGGGGAGTAAAGGTAGGTGATTTTCTTCATCTAACCACCTTTGAAATTGGGCAGGAAGTCAAATGGAAGGAAGCGACAGGTTTGGGACTCTCCACTGAAAACCAAGAAATTCTAGAGAAAACTTTGAACAGCAAATCTGTTAATGGGTCTTTGGAACAAGATGAATTAATCTGGTGT
Organism: Thuja plicata; assembly: GCA_018584345.1. Classification (NCBI taxonomy): domain Eukaryota; kingdom Viridiplantae; phylum Streptophyta; class Pinopsida; order Cupressales; family Cupressaceae; genus Thuja; species Thuja plicata. The sequence goes on from MU227788.1 coordinate 752,785, forward strand.
GGATCTAAGAGCAGCCAGTATTCAGTCAAAATTGGCTACTCCCTACTAGAAAGTGAGTTCATGAAGGTTGAATGGGAAGGATATATCTGTTGGAGGAAAGCCTATTTGCCTAAAGCAGCAGCCTTTGCTTGGTTGGCTGGGAATGGGCAAGCCCTTACAAGAGATAGACTCATGGGACTTGAGTTTGCAGGTTCTTTTAGATGTGTGTTGTGTAACAAAGCAAAAGAGACCATTGACCGCCTCTTCCTACACTATGAATTTTCGCAAGAGGCTTGGAGATTTGGGCTACAACAACTGGAATGGCAGGGACCTTTGCCATGTAAACTCAGAGACTGGCTTGACTCGTGGCCGAACCCGAAAGGACTATCAACTTTAGCAGTTGTCTGGCACATGCTTCCCTCAAGTACAATCTGGCACCTTTAGAATGAGCGGAATAGAGGAATTTTCAATGGGGAGGCCACTTCTCTAGCCAGATTCTTGCCAAAACATGAAAATGCGGTGTCAAAATTGGTGTCCAATGCGGCTTCCCATACTGATGCGTTGAAGACTCCCTTCAGTCGGTCTGATATGGAGATCCAAAGGAAGTGGCCGGTGGTGAAATATAGGCCCGTTAATGGGCAGGGGAGGGTGCATCCTCTTGCGGATGAAAATAGGCCTAGGCCTAGTGTTTGGCAAACTCCCTCCCCTGGATGGGTCAAAATCAATTTTGACGGCGCTTCACGTGGTAATCCGGGAGTTTCAGGTATAGGATTTGTAGCACGTGATGAGGAGGGAGAAGTTCTGGCTCTGGGAGCTAAACGGTTGAGAGATGGAACTAACAATGAGGTTGAGTGTCTGGTAGCAGTAGAGGCAATCCTGATGGCGAGAAGACTAGGGATAAGGAAACTTCACCTGGAAGGTGATTCACTCCTAGTTGTGAATGGCATAGCCAAAGGACAGATGGACACTTGGTACTTGAACAAACATATTAGAAGGATTCGGGACTTGATTGGCGAATTTGAAGATTTCAAAGTCTCACATGTACTAAGGGCGAAAAATGGTATAGCGGATAGACTTTCAAATGTGGGTGCCGATGGATCCTTAGAAAATAAATTTGAACTTTTTGAAGATCTAAGGATCTGTGCTTAGCGGTGAATATTAATACTAAAAGGTGATGTAAAGTTTTGGAGGGCAATCGACTGCAGAGAAGACTCAAGGTATGGACCCCATGGATGGGGAATAGCGGATCTTTGCATAGGCCTAAGCGCACGTGGAGATGGCAGCTTATGAAAACGGAGGCGGCATGACGATGTCTCACATCTCCCGAGGATTTCGTCAGAGGCGAGGGAAAAGGTGGTACATAACGGTTTTAATGTGAAGGCAGTGCACTGATAGAGTGATGGCATTGGTAGAAGTGATTCTAGAGGCTTTGGATGTCTATTAAATCGGGAGAGGCGGAGGAAACCGCATTGTCACTGAAAATTGAGAAGCAGCAAGGCAGTGAGAAATGGAGGCAAATTTCTCACTTGGCACACTGGGGCAAATTTTGGCTTTCGTTGGTCCCATCACGATGAAAAGAGTGGGTAATGTTTTCAAAGAAGATGTGGAGGAATTATGGGCAGAGATCTGCAATATTTTTGGGGAACAATATCTCCAACAGTGGTGGATACCCCGCACAAACATAGACATCTCGTTGTTGTTCCTCGCTCAGGGGCTTATGGTGGCGGCTTCAAAGGACGAGGTGAGAGCGGTGGTGAAGCAATGCATGTCCATCAAATGGATCGAAGGGATTGAGGAGGTTTTGCAGAGGACGGAGGTTGGAGTGGGTTTACATATGGGAAATGACCCCATACGCATGGTAGGTCACGAGCGTCAAGAGTTGCAGCCCTTGGTCATTTGGTCCTCTGCCAGCCCGAAAGATGTCCATCTGGCTCGAACCCACCGTGGCTGGGTTGCATTGGTGGCACTAATGGAACAGCGGAAAAAAACGACGCAGGAAGGTGATGGGGGTTTTGGGAGGAAGCGCAAATGCACACCCATTAAATCAATCGTAGAGTTGGGGAAGGATGGCAGACCGCAGGTTCAAAGACAGATCAATGCCGCACGGCTAGGAAAAACCAGCATGTTAGGACGCAGAGGCGGTGAGGTGGGCTGCGGTTCAAGCAATGCCTCCCCACGAGCAAGAAGGGTGGGGTCGGTTGCGGGGAAGGATGGTGATGATGCTGGAGGTACTGGCGATGGTGGAGTGGGTTTGCTGGTGGACAACAAAGGAGCCTTTGGAAATTTCTCGAAGGCAGATGCAGCAGCCTGGTTTAAATGAAGGGTTGGGTCTTCTGGTTTTTTGGTTTTTTGAATAAATGATATTTGAATATGCATAGGGTTTGTCTCCAATCGTAATAGCTAGGGACATATCGGAGGTTGTTGAAGAGTTTTTGTATGGATGTAATCTCATAGCCAAAGTTGGCGATTATGTATCTTCCTTCTAATATTAATAAAATACTATATTATCGATCCAAAAAAAGAATGATAGCATTGTTATACTCCAATTTATTACGAGTGAGTTCCAATGTAATTAGTAAGAATTAAATTAAGCCATAGGCATTCATTATAAAGACACTTGAAAGGCTTAAAATTGAAATGAAGAACAATAATTTATTTTTCTATTGGTTAATGAAATGCTTATGTTAATTTAGTTCAAGAGCCCACCCAATAACACAGGAAGCCCATAAAAATTTGCAATCAACAGAGGTCCACAAACCATAATCACCTCCAAGCAACATGAGTAAAAGGTCCACAAAGCATAATGACCTCCAAGAGTAAACTTTGAAATGACCTAACACAGCCAACAGCCATAAAACAGAAACTGCAAACAGTAATGGAAATCACTGCCATAATACAGACTCTTAAATGCAAGCAGCAAGCATGAGAAAAACCACACTCATGGATCACATCACTTATGAAACAGTCAACAAGTTTATAGATACAAAATAAGGAGATTCAACAGACAGTTCGTGAAGCAAGCATCCCAAATCCTAGCTTGCAACATGATACTGCACATTTTCTGGCTGATAATCGTTGCACTCCAAAGGATACTATTTTTTACATTGTATCTTTAAATTTCTTAAAGCTAAAGTCTTGGGACTTCCTTTATTGTTGGCACTGCATATGGCTACGTGATTCTAAAAACAGTGGTGCAAGAGAGTCATTACCCTTTGTAGCAGCAGATAATTCAATGATGCGGATAAGATGTTGATTCATGTTCTCAACTTTGCAGACTAAACAGGCCTCATTGGTCTAATTTGCTTAAGACTAACGCTAATACAAGCAAATGATTCATAGTCCAAACTGCAGAAATCTGCAAAAAATCCCGATTATACTAGATTAATCGTGAATCCTAGAGCCAGCCAATTTTTTCCCTGAAAAAATCTTGATTCATGAAAAAATAGTTGACCCAATTTTCAATGACCTTTATGCATTTAAAGTGCATTAAAATCATATTAAAATACCTAAAAAAATGGCAAAAAAACATTAAAAAACCTACGAAAGCCTACAAAATAACTTATGAAATTGATGAATCACTCAGAAACAGGGTAGAATCCAAGACGGAAGCCAAGTCAATGCGGATTCGCTGTGGAAAAAAATTGTAATTTTGTCCCTTTGGTTTTCTTTCCGACCTCTGGAAAACCCTAAATAGAGGAGCGGGAGGAGCAATGGCGGTCATCAACAAAATTTGAAAAGGTTTCAATCATCGTAAATTGTGGGGGCATGTGAGATAGTGTCGAAACAGTTAATGAATTTGTTCTAAATCGCGGTTTCAATATGACCCGAGCTTTGCGCATGCCTTGCCTCATGGATTCTGAGGAGATCAAATATATAATTATTATATGCTAATTTTAAAATTATAACTATTATGCACTATTATAGATGGCCCTTTAACAGGAAAGCAACAAATTGTTGTGAGGTTTTCACACCATCGCCCCATTGCAAATGGGGACTCCCTCTTTTGTTTGGCAGTAGAGTAGTTGAAGTTGGCCTTAGTTTGGTGGCAATCTCAGAGTCTCCAATTCAATAGGCTGGATTCAAGGAGCTCTAGGTGCAAGCTTTATTCATTTGTGAGTTCAAACCATTAAGGGAAGAGAGTTGCTAGCTACGCATCCAACACTTAGAAATTTCGAGGATGCACTGATCTGAGATGCATGTTTTGACTTTGGAGGGGATTCAAATCTGATAGGATGCACTGATCTGAGATGCATGTTTTGACTTTGGAGGGGATTCAAATCTGATTTCAATCTCCCTTTTTTGGTCTTGAAATCTGATTAACCCTTAAAACTTCGATTGATTCAGCTTCTTCTTCATTTAATTTGGTTTTCTCCATTCATTTGAATGGTGACTTTTTGTCTCATTTGTTTTGGCAGGCTTCCAAACTAGGGCAGAAATGTTATTCCAAGGGGAGGTCGAAATCCGACCTACCCTTGGAAATCCATTTCCAAGAGATCGTCGGATTTCGACCACCTCTTGGAATTTTTCCAAGACTTCAAAAAATTGCTAAGTGTTTGTCTTTCCCTTTGAAAACTTGAATTCCCTCTTTTGTTGCTTGGTAAAAACTTTTTCTATCATCCATTTCTCTATTTTGTGATACTTATCCCAAATCTGAATGTTAAAGTTCCCATCTTCCATTTTCATGCTCAGATTTTGTCCATGCTCATCTTAATTTTCAAGCCATATTCACAATCCTTGGGTTTCATGCTTCTCTTTTTTTTTCATCGGATCTCAACCTAGATCATAAATTAGATTTGAATCCCCTCCAAAGTCAGAACTTGCATCTCATATCAGTCCATCAAATCCTTCCATATCCTAAGGCTCACCTCCATCCTTGAAATTTCTAAGTGTTGGATGCCTAGCTAGCAATTGTCTTTCCTTAATGGTTTGAACTCTCAAATGAACAATGCTTGCACCTTGAGCTGCTTGAATCTAGCCTATTTAGTTGGAGACTGCGTTTTTGCCACAAAACTAAGGCCAACAACAACAACTACTCTACTACCAAACAAAAGAGGGGGTCCCCATTTGCAATGGGGCGATGGTGTGATAATCTCACAACACGAACCCCTATAGTTTATAACTAGCGCTTGCATCGAAAGAGATGCAAGAGTAATGTCGATAGGAAAATATATAAACATTGTATGATATATACATTTAAAATAATAAAGTTGGACATCCATCCTAAAGCTATATCCAAGAATAAAATAGCTTAAGGTAAACACAAGCACATTACAAACTGGTTCTTGTAAGGATAATAGTTATCAACAAAAGTAGCGTCAAGCTTTTATTTGGTAAACATAAGGTTGATACCGTGTAGAGAGAAAACAGTGGCCATCATGATTGAAATTACATTCCTCAATGCCTAAATTGTACAAATTGCAGTCAATGATACTAGCTAGAGTTTGCTGGAAGATTTTACAAAACACTATTTATGTAGAATTCTTTTTAAAATGAGATGAACTATCACCTATCTCCTTATAGCTTCTAGTAAAGATTTGTTTTCAGGCATGAGGCATAACAACATACAACCTCCACAAATTTGTTTAACGGTAAGCTATACTTTCTCAGCAACACACAAAGTTCATCAACAACAAAAATTTAAATTATAAAAAAACAAAAAATATATATTATAAAAGGAAAAAATAACAATAGGAAGTTTCAAAATGCATCAATCATTTATATTTACATGCTAATTTTGATAATAATTAATTATATAAACATTACAAATTTACATATTATCCATAAATCAAGCATGAGTTTAAACTACAATAATAAATTTGATTTATTTGTTTCATATTTTAATTTTTTATTGTTGCAATAAAGCTACAAATATTCATCCATCAAATACAACAAATTAGCATAGAGTCAACAAATATCTAAAGCCCAAATAATGAAAGTAAAGTTATACAAGTGCTAGTAACAAGACAAATAGGATGGAGGCGTGACATAGCCTTGTGGTAGTAATACAAAACTCCACAAAAATAGGATACAACACCTTCACAGCAACAACACATAGCTTCTTCCAACAAACAACTTCACAAGAGCAATACAACAACTTCAAATGCACACAAATCTTATCAACAATACAATAAATTTGAAGACGGAAAAATACTCTCAAATCACTAGCAAATAGAGCATTAAAACTTAGGGCCCGTTTGGTTGAGGGGTGGAATTGGAATTGAACGGGAATTGGCATTTCCGAATTCCCAAAATGTTCAATTCCCTGTTTGGTTCCAAAATTAAAAATTGGAATAGGGTTATGCGAATTCTAATTTTGGGCCTTTTTGAGCATTCCACAATTCCCCCTCAGGACCTGGAATTGGAATTGAAAATTGGAATCGGAATTGAGAGTATTATTTTGTGAAGGAAAATTCATTCCCATTTTTGTGTTAATATTATATTGCTATCAGAATGTATATATAAATCTGTGTATATACACATGTGTATATACACATGTGTGTGTATACACACGTGTGTATATATACATGTATGTATATATACACACGTGTGTATATACACACGTGTGTATA
>MU227788.1:787742-799093 GCA_018584345.1 Thuja plicata
GGGAGAAATTTACTTTAATTAAATAAGATAAATTTTATTCAATTAAAAGGGAGATTAAATCTTTTAATTAAATAAGATAAATTTTATTTAATTAAAAGGGAGATTAAATCTTTTAATTAGATAAAAAATGATCAAACCTTAGGAAATATTGAAATAATTGAATAATTGAATTAATTACAATTTGATCAAGGAAATTGATTTGAATTGAAAATATTCCAAAGCATTGATTCAGAAATTTGATAAATTGATAAAATAATAAATGGGGCCCAAAGTCTAGGCGACCATTTTAGGGTGCATACAAGTGTAGGTCAGCTAAATGATAAAGGTTACAGACTGAAACTCAAAGGTGGTGTATGCAGAATAATTGAAAGCTCTAGTGATGAAATTGCTACCGGTAGGAAAACTAGAGGCAATTTATTCCATCTAAATACTTCTATGAATAATTGTTTGGTTTCAAATGTTAAAGATAGTTGACTATGGCATAGAAGGTTTTCCATGTAAACTTTGATAGTTTGATAAAAGTAAGCAACACTAATGCAATTAGGGGATTGCCCCCAATTAGTCAAACCAAACAACATGGTGTGTAAAGAATGTCAACTAGGTAAGTTAACTAGTTCTACTTTCAAGGGCAAGTATTTCTCATCTAAAATCATACTTGATTTGGTGGAAAATGATCTTTTTGGACCTATGAGACAAAGGAGTTACCAAGATGAAAGATATTTCATAATATTCACTAATAACTATTATATAATAATGTGGGTAACTTTCCCAAAGGAGAAGTCTGATGCATTATGTAAATTCAAAGCATTCAAAGAACTGGTTGAGAAGGAAGCAGGTAAGAGTTTGAAATGTTTAAGGTTTGATAGAGGTGGTGAGTTTACTTCTACATAATTTGTTAAGTATTGTGAAGACAATGGAATCAAGAGACAAATGTCTACAACAAGGACTCCACAACAAAATGGTGTTGCAAAAAGGAAGAACAAAACCATAGTGGATGTTGCAAGGACTATGTTGATTCAAGGATATGTACCAAAGATGTATTGGAGAGAAGCAATAAATATTGTTGTTTACACACTGAACCGGGTCCAAGTAAAGAAAGGAATAGATAAGACACCCTATGAGCTATGGTATGGTCACTCACCTAATGTTAAATATTTCAAAATCTTTGGAAGTAGATGTTACATTAAGAGAGATGATGACAGTGACAATTTTGATCCTAAAAGGGATGAAGGAATTTTCTTGGGTTATTCTACTAAAATCAAAGCTTATAAGTGTTTCAATAAGAGAACTAACAATATTATTGAGAGTGCAAATGTAAAGGTGGATGAATACCCTGATAAATCTTGTGATTCGAGAAAGAAAGTGACAGAGTATGATCAAGAGATTGTGTATATTGAACCATAAGTGCATGTACCAATAGATCAAAACAATGAGAGAGAAGTGATTGAACCAACAAATGAAGAAGCTCCTAGACCTGAACCGATGATACCTAAGTATGTGAAGATGAATCATTATGTTGATTGGATTATAGGTGATAAGAATGCAGGTGTTCTAGCAATAAGAAAGCTCAGAGAGAGTAGTCATTTGATTTCCAAGTATGAGTCTAAGACAGTGAAGGAAGCAATCAAGGATGAAGATTAGGTAAAAGCTATGGAAGAAGAACTTGATCATATCAAGAAGAATGATACATGGACACCTGTTCCTAGACCTGAAGATAAAAATGTGATTGGTACCAAATGGGTCTTCAGGAATAAATTGAGTTAAGATGGAGATGTGATCAGAAACAAGGCAAGGCTTGTGTGCAAGGGTTATGCTCAAGAAGAAGGATTGGACTATGGTGAGACTTTTCCTCCAGTAGTAAGACTGGAAGGGGTAATAATTCTACCTGCTTATGATTCTTACAAGAAGTTTAAAGTTTTTCAAATGGATGTCAAGTCATCTTTCTTGAATGGATTTCTTGAAGAAGAGGTCTACATAGAACAACCTGATGGTTTTGCATTGACAAAGGATAAGGACACGATATGCAAGGTACAAAAGGCACTATATGGACTGAAATAACCTCCAAGGGCATGGTATGACAAATTACATTCCTGTCTTATTCAGATTGGCTTCAATAGAACAAGTGATGATAGTAATGTGTACCTAAAAGTTGAAATATATAAGTTACTATTAGATGAAGTCTTTGTTGATGACATAATCTTTGGAGAAAATGATGACATGAGTTTTATATTTGCTGAAGAGATGAGGAAGAAATTTGAAATGTCAATGATTCGAGAGATCAAATTCTTTATTGGATTGCAAGTTTCACAACTTAAGAATGACATATATATTAGTCAATCCAAATATGTGAAAGAAGTCCTCAAGACTTTTGGTCTGGATGACTCCACACCAATTGGAACCCCAATGGTAATAATATGTAAATTATATAAGGATGATTAATCTATTGTATTAGATGCTACTTTGTATTGATCTATGATCACTAAGCTGCAGTATGTTGTTCATAGAAAACCAAATATTGCTCAAGAAGTTGGTATAGTGGCTAGATTTCAATCAAATCCTAAGGAATATCCTATGGTTGCAATGAAGAGGAAATTCAAATATCTGAAAGGGATAGTTGAATATGGTTAGTGGTATGTTCATAATGATAATTTTTCTTTAAGTGTATTTATTGAAGTTGATTATGCAGGAAATGTTGATGATAGAAATATTACAAGTGGCGGTGCATTCTTTCTAGGTGAAAGGCTTGTGTCGTGGACAAGAAAAAAGCAAAATTGTATCTCATAATCAACTACATAGGTTGAGTATGTAGCAACAACTATAAATTGCACACAGATAGCATAGATGAAGCAGATTCTTGAAGGCATCAAGGAAAAGGTGACTAAACTAGTAACTATCTTTTGTAACAATACAAGTGTAATAAATATTTCCAAGAATCTTGTGATGCATTCCAAGACTAATCACATTGCAATTACGTGTCATTTTCTGAGAGAGAAAGTGTGGGAGAAAGAGGTGAAGTTGGAATATGTACCAACAAAGGAGAAGATAGCAGATATCTTCACCAAGCCACTACCTAAGGATAGTTTTGAGTACCTTAGAAGTAAGCTAGGGGTTATGCCCCTACCTGAACAAAAACTAATATGTTGTAGGTGCATCAATCCAGTGAATTTATTGCCATGTCTTTCATTATGGATTGATGTTCAGGGCACTACTCCTTAGGGGGAGAAGTCGAAAAAAGATGGGGACAGTTGGAATAGATGTTGTATTGGACTTATTGCATCTTTGGTATTATTGTCAAATTGGAGATGAATAAGAGAAGAATTTAAGAAATACTTGAGATCAAGATCAGAGAAAAAAATAGATGTATCAGCTAAGGGGGAGCAGTTTTTGGTATCTAGATGCTCTAGATGATTGCTTGGTATTATTGGTGTTGTCATTAATGCCAAAGGGGGAGATTATTTTCATAACTAATGTTGAGATGTTATGGTATGTGTTTGGTAGGTTGATCAGTTATGATGTTGTCATTGATGTCAACTTAGTGTTTGTTGGTTGACTATGAACCTACTATGTTGATGTATGTTCAAGAGGTTGAATCCTAAGCTCCACTAAGAATTGGTGTGTGCGATCATAAAGGAAGACTAAGTGATGTCTCTAGATACTATATCTATGACTGCACAAGTTGATCTTATGTATTATGTGAGTTATGATTGATTAAAGGTTGATAGATTAACAAGAAGAACAAGATGTAGCACAGGAAGGTTGATTTGATGTTTGTGTCAACTAAGTTTGGATTCAAGTGTTGTGGTCGTGATATGTTTATCTAGACTATGTTATGAGGTTGTGTTTGTGACCGCATCATGATTCGATGATCGAAAGGAAAATTTTAAAGTGGAATAAGGTTGTTGAGCAAAGAGTTAAAGGTGTTTTTTAGAATAGTCAGTCAGATCCTTGACCGATGATGATGCACCGTGTTGTAGTAAGTGTTTATGTGTTCTAGGTACTATGGTGATGTTATTTATTGATGAGGATTGATGAGTTGGCATTTTTCATGATCATTGTGATCAGATTTCTTGGAGGTTGTGCAAGAACATTGAATAATGTGTTGTGGTTTGACTTTTCTTTGTCAAATCGATGTGCAATGAATTTGAAGGTTGACCTAAGTTTGTTAAAAAGTGTTCTAGATATGTGACATGTTTTAGGGTTTGTTCATTGAGAGGGAAAGGTTGTAAAATGTTTTGTAAGGCGATTAATTTCCCTAATAACCTGGTAATGTATAAATATGTAAAATGATGAATAGCACAAGTGTAGATCATGGATGTAGAGGTGTGATCAAGAGAAGACAAAAGAGAGAAGATTGTTTGCATGTGTAGCAACGATTGAGCTTGAACTAGATCTATATTAGCAAAGAGTGCTAATTTCTGAGATCATTTACTTGTTGATTCCTAACATCTTCATCTAGCTAAATCCCTTGATCGGGTAGATCATGATAGGTTTGAGTTGTAAATCCTTTAACAAGGTGAACCTTTAATTAGGGTTTTAAATCCTTTAATCGGGTTACTCCTAACAGGGTAAAGATCATAATAGGGCTAGAGATAAATCCCTTGATCGGGTGACACCTAACATGGTCTTGCTCTTAATCGGGCATATTGTAAGCTTTTAATAGGGCTAAGCTCTTAACTGGGCACACTTCATAAGAGTTCAAATTTTAGTGGGTGTCATCCCCACACATGGTTTTTCTCAGTTGGGTTTCCACAAGAAAAACTTTGGTGTTATTGTGTTGCATGATTATGGATGTTTATTCTTATTATTTATTTTTTCATGCAATGAATGTTTATTGATGCAAGTGGGTGAATGGGTAATGAAAAGTTAGAATTGTTAGATTACTGATTCTCTCCCCCCTCTCAGTAATCTTGTATCTCATAACACTAAAAATATGGATAGATGGGGGAAGGATAATTCACATGGAATGAGGGAGTAGGATGGAGGAAAAATGATATCGACATGTGGGGAAATATTACGTTTGACATCGCAGGGTTTGCTATAGGATCGAATGTCATTCCCCTCATTGGAAAATGAAAAGGTGCAGATCAAAGACAAGGAAAGTTAATAAGGATAGAAAGCAATGGTATAGACAATAAAAATAATCATGGAATGGGTGGTTTCAATATAAATAACTTTGAAGGAATGGTCTGAAGCAGGGATTGGAAGATCATAAAGCTTATAGAACAATGAGATTTATGTAGGAAATATCATTTCAATCATTGATTGTTATAAAGGAAGAGGCACACTGTTCAAATTGTGTGTAAGGGGAAAAACACCAGTAGAACTTATGTATTGGTGGAAGCTAATTTACAAAAACCAAGTAAGCATCAAACCTCTTTCTAATGGCTAGTATTTTGTAGAATGTTTGGATTCAAAATTAATAGATGAAACTTTACAAGGGGATCCAATGTTTTTTTATGGTTATCCTTTTCACAAAATTAAATGGATTCCAAACTGTAACCCACATGGTCATTAGATTAAAAATAAATTAATATGGATTGCTTTAGATGGTCTACCAATAGAGTATTGGATTCTAGAGACAATATTTGAAATAGGAGAAACTCTAGGCAAATTCATTGGGTTTGAAGAAAATTTCTTAAATAGAGAATCATTCAAACCCAGGGGTTTAATATAAGTGGCTAATTAAAAAAGAGACATTAAGAACTTGGAAATCTCCACAAAACATGGCAAATGGATGCAAAAAACTAAGATCGATCGTGAGAAGAAAGGGGATAAATGCATTACATGCAAACTTTTAGAAATGGGATGTTAAAAAATAGGGTAGTCCATTAACATGGTAGAAAACCTCAATTTAAGAGATTGAGGGCATACTCTGAATCCAAAACCATTCAAAGATAGGTTGAGTGTTGATTTGAGAACAAATATAAATGGATGGCAAAAATAGAACTTGAAGAGGGAAAGGCACATACACAAAGTGGAGACAAAAAAATTTCATCCCCTAAGCAAATAATAAACAATCAAGATGGAGAAGAAGAGGGATTTAGGAGCAATATGGATATGGTTGTTATTTAAACACATCCCAAGACTCACATAAGGTATAGCAAGATGAAATAGCAAAAAAAGCATTGCAAAAATTTGAGGGTGATAATGTCCCGATTTTGGGTGAAGTGGAAAAAGAAACTTTAGAGGGGACAATAGATTCCATGGAGATAAAAGATAAGAAACTTCCAAACTGAGAAGAGATCTTGGTGGATGCAATTAGTATAGAAGAATAGATAATGGAGAAATATTTTAAGGCAATGGCTAAGCTAATTAATAATAAATATTTCATGGAGGAAATGACTAAAAAAATGAATGGGATCATCCCCTTACATATATGGATTTTTAAACGAAGGATCAAAAGATGAAGAATTATCAGAAATATAATAGAGTTTATTGTTTGGTATGAATGAGGATATGGATAAGATAGTTGATAGTGATGAAGGAAAATCTGAAATATGCCAAACATCAACAAGCAAGGATACACTAGACTACGGATTGAAGAGACACAAGGAAGAAATCTCATAAAAAATTAAGACCTATTAACGAAGAGGCAAAAGGCCAAACTATAATTTCATGGATGCTAAGATCAGGGAAGGGAACCCCCCTTCCCTAGAGGCCATGATGTCAATTATGTGTAATTTTGGGAGCTTAAATTCCCCTAACAAGTAGCGCTTGATCAAGCACAAATTAGGAAAGTTTCAATGTTCTATAGTGATGTTGCAAGAAACTAAAATGATCAATATTGAATTTGATTTATTCAAAAGGAAGATAAAAGTATGGTATGAAATTTCTTCACAAACCCAAGGGGATTTTGGCTATATTTCTATCCTTTGGGATCCAAAGGTGGTGGATGTATGTAAAATAGAGGAATGTATAAATTGGATGCACTGCAATGTTAAGAGTCTTCTATCAGGCTTGGCTTTCACTTTAGTCAATATTTATAGGCCCAATGATTGTGTTAGGGAAAAGGCAGTATAAATAGTTATGGATAGATTACAGTTGGCACTACAAGATCGACATGTCATATACAAGGGGGATTTCAATGCATTTTTAGGAAGTTGTGGTAAGGATGAGGGATCAAGAAGAAATAATCAATCACATAAGGACTTTAGTGATTGGGTAGAAAGAAAGAATCTCCTAGAAATTTTGTGCTCAAATGGTAATTACACATGGACTAACCATTGATTGGGATTCACCTACATGGCTGAGAAATAAGATAGATTATTTTTCAGTGGAGATTTGGCCAACTTTCCCTTTGAATTTGAATGCAAGATTTTGCCTTGTCCTAGATTAGATCATTTCCCCTTAATGCTTGAGATCACTGATGATAAAAAAACCTTACAAAAGCTTATTTAAATTTGAAAATATTTGGATGAGGGATTTAAATTTCTTCAAAATGACTAAGGAGTAGTGGCAACTAAATGATCTCATGGGCTAAAAATGTTCAAATTTTTGGCAAAGTTGAAAGGGCTTAAAAACAAAATCTCAAAACATGGAATATGGAAGTATTTAAAGACATATTTGTAGCCAAAAGTGAAAGAAAGGCATAAATATATAGTAAACAGAAAACAATGACACGCACTGGGATGGTTTAGAATTTTTTACTCAAAGAAAAGGAACATATAGTATTTTACAAAGACGTACTAGCTAAGGTGGAGATCTTCTGGAAATAGAAATTTCAAGAAACATGGATAAAAGAAGGAGATAATAATACAAAAAAAAAAACATGGCAATACTAAATAGATAAGGATAGTGAACAAAATCACCTCCCTCAAAAACACAAATAAATTAAGAATTGATAAACCTGGGGGCATTGCTAAGGTGGTTGTCTCCTATTTTAGCAATCCTCTCAACTCAATGGAAGGCTTCAACTTAACAACTTAGAAGGAAATGTTGCAAAATATCCCTCGAATAGTTTTAGAAGAGTAGAATGTTTTTCTCAACAAATATTTTTCTACTTCTGAATTTAAAGAAGTGTTATTTCAACTCCATGTGGATAAAGCTCCTAGGTCAAATGGTTGGCCTGCTGGTTTTTTCCATAAATGATGGGATATTATTGGCCTTGAATTAGTTGATGTCATCAATGCATCATGAAAATCAGGACACTTGTTAAAGGGGGTTAATAATACATTCACAATTCTGATCCCCGAGAAGAGTTTCATTGAAACATTGAATGATTACCACCCTATTTCACTCTGCAATACAACTTACAAAATAATGACTAAGCCAATGGCTTTTTTGATTGATTCTTAATGTACGGACTTCCATATTTATATAATAATAAAACTTTAGTTAATTCACCAAAATACACATAATCAAATCTTTTCATGAGCTGATGTCATCTATCTTTCCCTCCCAAGCAATCAAGAATGTAAACATGCAAATCATTTATTAGTAAGTACCACCAAATTTCACTTCTAGTAGGCTTAATCATTTTCTTGACCTTGACACATTATAACTTTATTAGTATCATTATTTTAACTAATGCAATCTCACTTTCAATAGAAACCATTAAAGTCCATACAAACATGAAGATCCATCAAGTAACACTTATTACAAAATTTACGCCTAGCATGTTAGCAATTTTGATTTACTTTTAACGTATTATAATCTTTTTTTTTGTAAACATTTTAAAAAATGAATTTACATAAAACTCCAACTTTTCACAAACATTACAACCACACATTTGAAACAGGCACACTTGAAGCAAATAAACACACATGCATCAAATTTAAAGATAAATTTATATGTGAGTGTGTGGGAATTTTGTTACTACCTAGCAGTTTCACAAGGTTAGACTACCTCTCTCCAAAAATGTTTCCTTTCTTGTGACGTGTCATTCCATCTATTACATTCATAAGAACAACACAAAAAACATCAGTCCATGTTTGTATAATTCAAAATCAAAATCAAATATTCCTCAAAATAGTCATTCTTGCTCAACTAACATATCCTTATCTTAATATTTTGACAAGTAGAAAACAACTATGCATAATACCATAAAAAATGCATTAATGCACACA
Organism: Thuja plicata; assembly: GCA_018584345.1. Lineage (NCBI taxonomy): Eukaryota > Viridiplantae > Streptophyta > Pinopsida > Cupressales > Cupressaceae > Thuja > Thuja plicata. The sequence goes on from MU227788.1 coordinate 796,808, forward strand.
CATACTTGTGCTTGTTGTACCATACATTGGCATCTCAATGTATTGTCCATGTAACTAGGTGCTTCATTTTGACATTCTATCTAACATGTGGTACTCAACTATGTTCATAGATCATCCATGCATGCTCGTGAATCACCTGTAAATATTAGTGGATCCACTTTTATATGCATATGACCTAGGCCCTCATGCACATCTTGTCACAACAATATCTCAAATATACATATTAATTCAATTCATTACAACAAACATTTTTTAATTACTACATAAATGTAAATTAAGCAAACAACATGTGTCTTAATATAAGTAAATATTTCATAATTTAATCTAAAACATATATGTACATGTGCTTAATCTAGGAATTATCATGAATGTGTCCTATCATGACACATCTATGGCCTTCTCTCCACTTATTCATCAATGATGGATAAATAATAAAGTCTTCTATTGCCCTTAACCCTCAAGGTTACTGCGCACATAGAGATACAAAGGGTCATCACATCATATAACCATGAAGTGATACCATACATCATTTCTACCTCCTTATCCTTGGACTTCTCTCCATGTGTTATGCTTGAGAATGAAAATGAGTTCTACATGCTTTTACCACCCAACCATGGAGTAGTTAGCTCCTAGGATTCCCCAGGCTGAACATGAAAGGTTGGGCACCCAAACTTGCATCAAAGAACCTTGAACCGACAGGGTGGATAGAATTTGTCACAACACTGTGACTAACTATCATATGACCCATAACAATAACAGTAATGTATCATCACAGTGATATGGCAGAGAGAAAATAACCATAAATAGATCCACTATTATCAAATGAATGCAACAATTTCTTTGGCCAAAGCATAATTACACTATATTCCATCGTAGATAGGTTAGAAATATAAATCAAATGCCTATCCTTCCATGATACCACATATTTGACACCCATTTATAAAACAATCACACAATAATGCATTAATTTCTATGCAAAAAATTTTATGCAATGCCTCGTGGATAATAGCTCATGCTAGAGTCATAAAACATACTCATCTCATTTAATAATGATTGCTTAGAGAATTTATTCATATCATGACTATTCATGCAATAGTTCTCATAGAGTCAAACACTCACATCACATACATATTTCTTAATGTTAATTGCTTTATGTAATGCATCCCAAAAATGCTAATGATCATTCAATGACATATAAAACACACTTCAATTATAATAGTGATGAAAGAATAAGAATGCCACTTTTTTGCAATCTACTCCTTTGCACATTCTATCGATATATAACATGAGCATAATAAAGTACATCATATCACAACATATGACTAGAAACGTAAAACATATATCATATCCATCACATGATCATAAAAGAATATCAAAAGAAAAGTTCACAAATTTCACTTTGAAATCATAAAAAATATGCACACAAACAATAAAAATAGGTGTGAACAAGAATCATGTTTAATCGATAATAGAAAACTTGGTTTATCACAAGAAAGCTTAAAATTTTGAAGCTAGCCCTTTTAGCACTTCTAAAACATGACCAAACATTTGCCAAGAATATTTTAACATCAGAGATAATGACAGCATCAATTTTCCCTAATCATGAATCCAAACTTAATTTTTGGTAGACACTCATAACCTTAGTGTCTTATGCTTGTATACACCCTAAAATGGCCGCCTAGACTTTGGGCCCCATTTATCATTTTATCAATTTATCAAATTTTTGAATCAATGCTTTGCAACATTTTCAATTCAAATCAATTTCCTTGATCAAATTGTAATTAATTCAATTATTTAATTATTTCAATATTTCCTAAGGTTTGACCATTTTTATTTAATTAAAAGATTTAATCCCTCTTTTAATTAAATAAAATTCATCTTATTTAATTAAAAGATTTAATCTCCCTTTTAATTAAATTCCTCTTATTTAATTAAAAGATTTAATCTCCATTTTAATTAAATTCCTCTTATTTAATTAAATTAAATTCCTCCCATTTAATTAAATAAAATTCTTCTAATTTATTTAGTTGAAAGAAAAACCCCTCTTTTAATTAAATAAATAAAAATCTCTTTTTCTTCACATCTTTCTAAGTGGTGGGTTTTTGCCTCTTAATCATAACTTTTGATTTTTGCCTCTTAATCTCAATCGTTCACTTTCGTTTAAAAGGAGACCTCTCCTTCTCACTTTCATATTAGGTTTTCATAGTATTGTTATGCTGCAGGTTTGGAGAGCAATTTTGGAGGAGAATTTGAGCACTCAAGCTCTCTTCTTGTTTTCTTTATTCT
>MU227788.1:808116-825416 GCA_018584345.1 Thuja plicata
CTTCATTTTACATTTTTACACATCCATGACTAGAGAGCTATGGATCGATATTTGAGGCCTCATTCTTGAGCAACCTTGAATGGAATGATTCATAGAAGTGTGACAACATTTATGCACACAATGCTAATATCGTTAAGGGTCATTCATCAATTAATCATGCAATATATTTCCTAGAATTTTACTTTCTTTCTGGAAGCACACAAGAAAAAGACAATTATTTCTTTGTAAATGCATCATTTGCACAACATTTAGTTCATAGCTTTAAAACAAATATGATGGATATGGAACTCCAAGAAAAGTTGCACAATCACTCCAAGAACCTCAAGATCCCATCATTTTTTATTATAAAATATAACATGTGAGAAAAAAAACAGTACAAACACATTTGCAAAGTCTTACAAGTTCTCTTTTCATACATGACATGCTAAGTTCAGGGAATCAATGTAGTTTAAAAATCATGACCTTCTTTTACCAAATAATCTATCTCATCATTTCATTTTCTTTTCTCCTATATGAAATTGAATCCCTAGCATAATTAAAAAATAGAACTACTTAAATCATCCCAATTCTTTCATCATGCAATGAATAATCATCAATCTTCTTTCATATGCATTTCTACACATTTAAATTCACAATTTAAATCAACATCCAATAATGTTCAGTTTATGCAAAATTGCATAATTGCATCATTGAAGACAAGGTAGTCATAACCAAGCACTTCAAGACATCATATAACTTTTATAGCTTAAATCAAACAAACCAATCAGGTAGCCACACACTACACACTACACACCACACACCACACACCACACACTACACACATACACCTGCACGTACACACACTACACACTACACACATACACATACACATACACATACACATACACATACACATACACGTACACGTACACATACACATACACATACACATACACACACACACATGTACATGTACACATATACGTAAACATACATGTACACGTACATATACACTACATACACATACACGTACACGTACACATACACATACACGTACATGTACACATACACATACACATACACACACTACACATACACATACACATACACGTACATGTACATGTACACATACACGTACATGTACATGTACATGTACATGTACACATACATGTACACGTACATGTACACGTACACGTACACATACACGTACACATACACATACACATACACAAGTCTAATAAAACTTTATATAAAAGGTACTACCCTAACAATGGTTACATTTCAATTTTATAACTCTAAAGAAAAGGGCATACTTCTTGTTCCTATTAGGAGTTACCACCACTAGGAGGTCATCTCTCTAGAACTCTAGCTGGTCCACATGGATTGACTACCAACTCAAATAACTAGCACTTATACATATACACAAAGCAATGTTTAATGTGAGATTTGTACGGCCAAGTACTGCAACTAAGCATAGTGAAATCAAGGCCTTTACGTGGAACCTAGAGCTCTGATACCAAATTTAGGGACCACCGTATTTACATAATAATTAAAAAATAGTTAATTCAACAAAATATACATAATCAAATAATTGCATTGCCACATGCACAATAAACAAGTAAAAGACTCAAGATTAGATTTTAAAATAAGATGAAGTACAAAAGTTTTAAAAAAAAAGTACTAAACATAGGGAAACATTTACCTTACAATAGACCACATGGTTGAGTACAACAAGATCACATAGCACCAAAAAATAAGAGGACCATCCTGATAGGAACTCCTAAAATCTTGTATCTCTAAAAGTCAAAGTGTGTGAGAACATTGTCAAAGTGCTTTACCACCCTACTGCGAAGTAGTTATGCTCCCCTAGAATCCTTCACGACATAAAAGATACCCAACTCGACATGAGGAAGTCTAACAAGGTGAAACTGACAAGAATTACTAATATTGTGTAGCATGATATATCCAAATACTAATACAACAAAATTCTTGGACACACGAAATGCATATGTCATAAATAAGCCATCAAAAACAAAAACCCTTGCTTAGTTATATAAAGTCATTCCAAGTCATCATTTCCATCTCAATCATATTATTCAAGAAGTTAAACAAACATGAATTTATCTCAAACACATAAACATAAGGATGCATTTAATTTTAGAATAAAGAATTATTTGATTCACACAAAGCACTATAAACACCTATATCCATTGAAAGCCTATAATAATTACAAGGAATCAAGCACTTACTCATTTTATAACTAGGATAAATCAATCACATAAAATTATTTGATAAATATAATAAGCATTCTAGACACATCTATGCCTAATCTTAGCATCTATCTTAAATTAAAGTCATCATACATTGTTAAAGAAATTCAATACTATGAGAATTTAGATTATGTTATAAAACTATTTATCAATATACTAGTCACAAACTAATCCACTTAATCCACTTCCCAGAACTATTAATATTTCATTTCACTCCATTATTGTATGAATAGTTCATACTTAGACATGTATGGCCTGATTTTTCACATAAGCATAGGACTAATGACAGGATGGCCTAGGTATCCATCAAAGAATCTATAACTGATTTAAAGAGCCATTCATAGTTTTACAGTCTGAAATAGTTCATTTTAAATAATTTGTTTAACTTCAACAAACATAGATAAGTTATACCAAGAAAATTAGCAATTGATATTGATAGAATATTTATATGGAAAAAGAATAAACAAAGACATTTGCACTTAAAGAGAATGTGGTTATGAGGCAAGTGATCTACCCGATCTAGTATGTTGATTGATTGCAAGTAGTCTCATGTGTAACCACCCTAATTTGGTCCACTCTAACTAGAGATCCTATTTTCCCTAAAGATGATCATACCCCTAATTATGTCAATCCAGCTATTTGATTATTGGCATAATTCATCAAAATCAATTTAATTTCCTACAATAAAAGTGATTAATCACTAACTCACATTAATTACATTGGCCTATTTAAATCAAATAAAGCCAATTAAATCAATGGCTAAAGTAATTAATTAAAAGGAATTAAATAAAGTCTCTAATTACAACTCATCACTTGCACATGGAAAGTCAATCAATGAACCAATGAGAATTCACTCGCATGGATCACCAAAGATTCAATCCTCACCTCTCCTGAAAAATCAATCTCAACCACTCATTCCTCAAATTCTTCCATAAAAGGATTGAATTTTGAGCTCAATTGGTCCTTAATCTTAGAATTTCAATTACACTCTTTTGTTGTCATTTTTGTTTCATAATCTCACATAGCTAATTAGATAATCTTAATTTGTGCTTCAATTGAACTTTTACATCATCTTAAGCATGAAATATATGTTAATTAGCTTCATTTCTTGTTGAATTTTCCATTCTAGTACTGAATATGTCACTGGTTTATGCATAATATGAGGGCAATTATAGCTTAAATCATACTCTTCTTAGATAGGAAGTAATATGTCGATTTCCTTTAGTTTTCTATGTTTTCCAATTGAATTTGATGATTCTAACCATTGATGCAATGACATATTGAAGTGTTGTGTTGCATCTTGTAGGTACAATATTCACACACACATTTTTGGCACCCACCATGCGGTAGAGCCCCAAATTTCTTACCAATTTGAGCACATTAATCATCTTTTATTCTCTATTTTTGGGTGCAGAATTTGATTTAGGAGCAAAGGATTGCATTTAGGAGAAAAGGATCGCATACCAGAAATAAGATCGCATCTTGTATATCCTGAATCGTATCCTACTAATCCTGGGTAATTTTTGGTAAAAGCTCACATCTGGTAAATTCCAAATCGCATATAGGGTAAAAGATCGCCTTTAGGATCTTTCATCGCATTTGGTAAATATTGAATCACATTTGGTAAAGAACATCGCATTTGGTTAGGTTCATAGTCGCATTTGGTTCGTCTTCTGACATATTTTATCAATTTTGTAACTAATCAGTTGACTTTGCATGTTTTGGGGAAGAATTTGATCATTTAAGCAACCTAATGAGTTATTGCAGGACGTTATTAAAGACTTATTTGGTTAAGAAAATGGAGTAAAAACTACTAACAAGTGGTTTTGTAGGTTGCCTTGCATATTTCAACCAAACATTCTTGCAATTTTAGGAATTTAACACACTTTCTATCCACTTCACAACTTGATTAGAGAAGTATGCACTTTTCCTTGATGGAAAATCATAACCTCAAACATCAAGTTACTATTTGAATAAAAAATGGAGAAATTTAATTTGCTCAAAAGTTGTTTTGGTTAAATTCTTTAAATAGGAACCTAATTGTCAGATTTGAACTCAATTTTTAGTCCAACTAGAGGATTATGCTATTTTCCCAAGTTGGAAAATTTGAAACTCAATATAGGGGACTAGGATTTGAGTTTGATAATTCGAGGGAAATAACTTGAATGATGTTCTTGATAGGAGAAAACAACATGGATGGGAGAGTATTCTCTTCTTCTTTGTGAAGAATCATAAATCTAGACTCCTAAGTCGTCAATCCTCTTTATTGCTTTTTAAACTTAGAGGGCTTGCCGATTGAGAAAAAAATATCTCGGGAATGACCCAAGTGAGGACAAGTGAATGCTATCCCTTCCATTTCACTATAATCAAAATGCTTCCTTGAGGCCAAAGTCTCAAAAGAAATGATTAGGTTTGTCCTTGGAATTTGGACTATCATTCCTTCAATATGATTAGATGTGTGTGAAGCGGAGCCGCTTGAATATTGCTTGCGAGACTACACACATTTAGGTACTCATAGGGCTATATGCCTTGATTTTTCCTTGTGCAATTCTATGGGGGACGGTAGCAAACGGATGCCCAAAAATAACAAATATTTTTTAGTTGAAACTACCTGATTCATCTTTGAAAGGTGATAATCTCTGTGCAAGGCAAATAGTAATTGCCCCAAGATACTCATCATTTCGTGCCCTCACTTACATTTGGAGTTGAATAATACGACATCATGACTAGAGCCATTGCGTGCTTGGTGATGGACATATTATGATTATCATTTGAGTGTGTACCTGATTCTACGAGCAAAGATTTTCATTCTATACCATAAAACCTAGGGAATAGGTGTGTATTTAGTCACTTAACAACTTACTTGATGTGTTGAAATCAAATAACAAGATAAACACCCCCAAACAAATTTTTTTTTGATAATTACAAACATCTATGCTATTCAAAAACACTCTGGAAATCATTAGACAGACCCTGGAGTCAGACAATTTTTCACATTTTCTGAGACAACGTGGCAAAAAATCAGAAAAACCCTTCAGAAGCTCACATTTGGTCAGTCCTAGCTCACTTTTAGGAAACATGCTTGCATATGGGAAACAAACTCGCATTTGGTTAATCCTGGCTCACATCTAGTAAATAAGCTCGCATTTAGGAAAAATAAGGTCGCAAACTGCAAATCTAGGCTCGCATTTGGTCAGTCGTATCTAGGAAAGAGAGCACTAACACACGTGTTATACTCAGAAACTCTATGATTTTGGATACCCTTTTGGCTCTTTAGTCTAGTCATGTTGTTCTTGTTGGTCCAACTGTCGCTGTTTCTCAGTCTTATTGGAAGTCTACCTTGCACATCATTTAGGATTGTTGTAATTGATCCCAAATCATGTTCTCGCTTCACTCAACAGATCTTCTTGATTCATAGCTCACTATCAAGACATTCTAACCCTCTAACATTGGAATCAACCACTTCAAATAATCACATTTACTCTTCACAACTTGGACACACATATTTGGACAATTTGAGATTCCTTTTGACACAATTGGAATACTTTGGACAAGATTGAGATCTTGATTTCATGGTTAACACAAGAAGTAAACAATACCTTGCTAACGATTCAAAGAGACCTCCAAGATTACTTAAATTTCAACAAGGAGAGACATCTCGAAATCCCCTCTTTGAGCAAGAGTCACCTGAAATGGATGCACCTAATCATGAATGGAGTGTTGCCTTTGAAGAATATAGCCAAGATCATGATGAAAGGTAAATTCATGAAGGAAGAAATCATGACCATCCTTTTTTTGATTTGGAAAGTGATTAAGACATATCAGAAGAATAATATAACAAACTCAAACAAAGTAGGAAATTCCAAAAGACATTGGAAAAATTCATTGGGGAAGACAAAGAAAAATACTTCCTTCACTTAGCTTCTCTTAGAGTTAAACTTCCTAAGACTATGATGTGGAGAGATTGTAGGAACAAGAAGTAAAAACACCTATCTCCATACTCTCAAAACAACTATATCAAATGCAAATGGAACTCGCAGCACTCAAGCAAGAGAAGTTCAAACCCACAAATAAATACTCCTTGGAGCACATATGTCGGTTTCCTTTTAACAAGAGCGTAAACATGGTTTTGTTCCCACCTAACATGGCACGACCCAAATATGACAAATACATGGGAGAAATAGATCCACATGACCATGTGCAAGAATTTTGTGCTAAGCATATAATGCATGCACGAACCAACATACTTGATGAGGCTATTTCCAGGAAGTCTAGGTGGAAATGCTATGGAATGGTTCTCCAAACTAACACCAAGTGTGAAAATGTTTGAGGATTTGACTCAAATATTTGTCCAACATTGCTCCTACAACATACAACATAATGTTACCATGATGAGTTTTTGCAACACAAAACAAAGAATGGGTGAATCCTTCACACACTTATTGCAATGGTGGAGGAGAATCTTTGCAAGGTACTCAAGAGCAATACCCGAATTTGAAAAGATGAAAATCTTTGTCAATAACCCAACACCTGAAATGAACTATGCTCTACAGATGCAAGATTCTCCTAGTTTCAATATAATTATAAAGAATGACATTCGTGTTGAAGACGTTATGGTCAAGAAAGGAGAGATCACACTCCAAAGTGACAATAAATCATCTAAAAACTATAACAACAAACCTAAATGGTGGAACAAGGAAAAAAAATGTCATTAATGATGGAGTAGTGGAAGCCTCGAATGCAAATGTTAAACTAGCTCTGTTTAATCTCATAAATAACCTACAAGCAAGCAAAGAAGCTAATGTAACAACCACAATACCAAGAGAAAACACTGATACCAACAAGAGTAAACCATGGACATATAGACCACAAAGAACATTTACTCCATTGGGAGAACCTCTTGAGACGGTTTTGGAGACTCTCTTGGATTAAAAAATCATCATTGTACCAAAGTCAAAAACCCTGGGAACTAGAAGTAAAACCAAGGTGGTGGAATGATAATGCCTATTGTGACTTCCATAAGAATAAATGACACAAGAATAATGATTGTGTTAAACTCAAACATGTTATACAAGATCTCGTTGATGGAGGTAAGATCAAAGTGGAAGGACATACATCTAATGAAGACCATACAACATATAATAAACCATTTCCCAACTATGAAAAATGAGAAGCCTCTAAAAGAAAGGGAAATGAAGTCAATTACACATATTCCCATAATGATAATGTGATCAATATGTTGGACATAAAAAATGAATCAATCAATGTGATCGCTATCAAAGGTGTCAAGGAAAAGTCAACACATTCGAACGCGGTAACATGAAGCCAATCACAGATCATGATTAAAGGGGTTAATTCTTCATCCAAACATGCAACACCATCTAAACCACTTGTTGTCACAATTCCTAAACCAACAACGTCAAGACAAACAATTCCTATAGCATCTGCTAACTATAACTTGGTAGACCAATTGCAAAGAAACTTTGCTCAAATTTTTATATTTAAGTTATTAAAGATCTCTTCAGTGCATAGGGAAGTTCTTGAACAAGCCTTACATTCTACAAATGTTCCGAAAGACATAGATGTGGAAAAATTCATGGCAGTGGTCAATCACATATCAACTCCTCATTACCTCTCCTTTTCAGAGGAAGATGACAAATCTTTGAATCATCCCATAATCAACCCCTTCACATCAAAGTTTTGATCCTTAAACACAGTATAAAATGTGTATTAATAGATGGAGGCGCGAGGTTGAATATATGTACTCTCAATCTAATCAATAAATTGTGTCTTTTAGAACAAACAATTGATTCAAGAAGAAAGATAACCATCAAGGCTTATGATGAAGAGGAAATACCATCCAAAGGGCTAATTGTTTTACCAATAATAATAGGACCAATTGAACGCAATGTGATTTGTCAAGTTATTGATCTACCATTGGCCTATAACATATTACTAGGAAGAACTTGAATACATGAAATGCAAGAAGCGCCATCTACTTACCACCAATGCATCAAATTCCCACACAATGGGGTGGAAGTAAAAATTCTTGCAGATTCAAGCTACACTTGCAACAATGTTAATGCAAACATGTGGTTCCTCACAATAAAGAATTCCCAAAAGAGTTCCCAATTGAAACCTCTAAAGACATGGTGATGAGAAGCTTTGGAAAGACATTAAAACTTGAAGAAACTAGCACGGGGGAATACACAATAGACATGACACCATCATTGGCTAACATTCATGTGTCTCCAAGATCATATGGGAAAGCCTCCCCATCTTTCACACCTGTTGCATCAAAAGGAAAAGACATTCATAAACCAATTGGTATGGTTAGAGCCTCTACTTCTCAAGAGGATGAAAAAGAAGATAAAGCAGTCTTGGCTTGGCTCCACAAAGAGGAAAGGAGAGAAAATGAAGTAAAACATGTTGAGATATCTCCCAAGAAGTATGGAAAAGGTTATGACCTTCTCAAAAAAATGGGATACAAAGGGAAGGGACCTTTAGGAGATAAAGGAAAGGACTCATTGAGCCTATACACATGGAATTCTGAAACACCAAAGACAAAACAGGGTTGGGTTTCGATAACAATACAGAACACCCCACCTCAAGAGATGGTCTAATCTTTGATAAAGGAAGTGATGAAGAAGAGGAAGAAACAGAATGTGTACCTTGCACATATGAAAGATTACTGTACATTGGTACTGAGGACCCAGAATACCAAGGAGAATGATATGTACCTAGTTTTGGAGAACAATTAGAGCATCGTGTTCCTTTGCTGTCACAAACCAGTGTCTAAGAAGTAGAGGAGGAAGAAGATGACTCTCCAAATGTTTAGCAAATAGAAGAATCTCATTAAGAAATCTCTCAACAACAAGATGCACACCCTAACTGGGGACAATTAATGACAGTTTCACATGTCCTAGATCTTCCCCACTTTGATTTGCAAATGGCTGATAGGGTACATTAGATAACCATTGCTGAGTTTTTAAAATGATCTGATGATGATATCACAGACTCACATGATTATGAATGGGATCACATGTATGATGTTACCATGGACATTGAGGTAGATGTAATCCATAAATTTGCACCTCTATTGGAAAGAGGAGAAAGTTCTAACACTACCCATAACACTAATATTGTCACATAATTGGATGAGATGGTGATGCCTATGATTATTGATGAAGACACTAGCATCTTACTAGGACTAGAAGAACTTCAAAGGATACAAGATATGAGTTCCTATATGATAAGAGACAAAGGAGAAAGCTCAAATGATGAGTCACTATAGTTAGTTCTGCATAACACTAAAAATGACCCTAATAATGACGATTCAACTCTTCCTGATCTAAACACTATAGAAGTCGAGTTAACAGAACATGTCTTGTCAGTTAATAGTTTTGACACTAATGTGATGTTGTCCTTAAAAGCCTATGAATCATTATCCTTGGTAAACCCCAAAATTATTGATTGGATTGACTCAGACCCTACTCCTATCACAAACTTTCCCAATGACTATACTTTGGTTTGTTATCTAAATGCTTGTGAACCCTATTCCTCTTCCACCAATGCAAGGAGTGTGAACCTGATAGAGGAGGATATCAAGTTTCTTAGTCACAAATTGAAAAATTAAAAAGAAACAAAGAGACAATGGTGAAAACCACATTATGGCAGTATCAGATTCTAAAATAGTATAAATAAAAGATGTATCTGATGGTGAAAACCTCTCAGAGGTGCCAAAAGATGAGATTCTTGATATCCTCCCTAAGAACTTTCAAGAAAGATCTTTAGTACTAATAGAGCCAACACAACCAGTTAATTTGGGAACAATAGAAGCTCCTCAATTTGTTCATCTAGCGCAATCATTATCAAGAGAAGAAAAGACACAGATTACTGAGTTCATCAAAGAGAATAAGATCAACTTTGCATGGTCATATACTGATATGCTTGGACTAGATCCTAAGTTAATAATGCATCACTTATCTATAGCTCTTGGAATTAAACCTGTTAAACAGAAACTAAGAAATATGCACCCACATGTGGCATTATTGGTAAAAGTGGAGCTAGAAAAACTCTTAAAGGCTGGATTCATAAGAGTCATCACTTATGCAGGATGGATTTCTAATGTGGTACCAGTTTCTAAAATAGATAAATCTATCATAATTTGCACAGACTTTAGAGACTTAAACAAAGTTTGTCTTAAAGACAATTTTCTATTCCCCAATATTGATATGATTATAGATCTCATAGTAGGATATCAGATTTATTCACTCATGGATGGATTCTCAGGTTATAACCAAATAAAGATTGCTTTTGAAGACCAGGAAAAGACAACATTTACATGCGCATGGGGAACATTTTGTTGGAACGTCATGCCATTTGGGCTAAAGAATGTTGGAGTTATGTATCAACGAGCTATGACAATGATCTTCCATGAAATGATACATAAAGATATGGAGGACTATATGGATGATACATTAGCCAAGTCAAAGATATTGAAGACTTGAGGAAGATACTAGATCGAATGGAGAAATTTCAACTAAGCCTCAATCCAAATAAATATGCATTTGGAGTCCAATCAGGGAAGCTCTTAGGGTTTATTGTATCAGCTAAAGGAATTAAGGTGGACCCCAAAAAGCTAAAAGAAATAATGGAAATGCCACCTCCTCGTAATATCAACCAAATGAGGATGCTTCAAGGCAGACTTTAGTCCATTAGAAGATTCATGTCTCAATTAGCAGATAAAGCACAACCTTTCACCAAATTGCTATATAAAGGAGTCACTTTCAAATGGGATGAGCATTGTGAAAGTAATTTCAAAGAATTAAAATAATATCTGGCTAACCCTCCTATTCTCATGGCACCTATTAATGAAAAACCATTGTTACTCTATATCTCAGCCATGACTACATTGCTTGGAGTATTGCTAGCCCAAGAGGATGAAAACAAAAAGGAAAGGTTGATTTATTATATCAGCAGGACCTTGGTGTCTTATGAGCTCAACTAAAATATCATTGAAAAAGCTTGCTTGGCAGTTTTTTTTGCATCCTAGAAGTTGAGACACTACATGCTCTCACATATAGTGAAACTTATTGCCAAGATTGACCCTCTCAAATACCTCTTGAGTAAAACAACATTGACAGGAAGACTAGAAAAATGGGTCTTGATACTAAGTGAACTTGATATCGAGTATGTAGATAGAAGGGCTATTAAAGGACAGGTGCTAGCTGATCAATTAGCTAACTCCCTATTACAAGATACAACACCTTTGATCATAGAATTTCTAAATGAGATGATCATGCACTTGACATAATATTCTTGGAAGATGTATTTTGATGGTTCTTTCACACAAAAAGGAGCTAGAACAGGGGTATTATTTATCACTCCTCAAAGCTACAAGATACCAAAGGTGTATAAAATGATGTTTCCATGCACCAACAATATCCCAGAATATGAAGCATTAGTAAATGGGCTTAAGCTAGCTATGGAATGGAAAATCATAGAGTTACATTTATATGGTGATTCTCAACTCATTATCAACCAAGCGAATGGTGAATATCAAACAAAAGATGAGAAATTGATGCCTTACAAGCAGATGGTGGAAGAGCTGAAAAAGTACTTTATTTTCATCACATTCAAACAAATCTCAAGAACAAAGAATATAGTTGTATATGCTATGGCAACGCTAGCATCCATGTTACAACCGGAAGACCACCAATTTTGCTATGACTTCTTGGTGGAAGAATTATCCTTTCTAGCCTTTGACACACTTGAATCCAAAGTTATTTGTGCCTTAAACACCCAAGACCAATCCTGATATGCCAAAATAACTTCCTATCTTACAGATCAAACCTTACCTAATGGTCTATCTAGGAATAAAAAATGAACTTTAATTAGGACAAAATCATGTTATGTCCTCATTACTACTAACTTATATAGATTAGGTTTGGATGAAATGCTACTTAGGTGTTTAGAACAAGAAGAGTCTAACTGCGCATTAAAAGAGGTTCATGAAGGTGTATGTGGATCACACTCGAATGACTTTTTATTGGATAAGAAACTTTTAAGAGTTGGATACTATTGGCCTATAATGGAAAAATATGTCATGCAATTTGCTAAAACATGTCACCAATGTCAAAAATATGGAAACCTTATCCATGCTCCAGCCAGATAACTCATACCTTTCATAACACATTGGCCATTTCAGTAATGAGTCTTTGGTCTTGTTGGACAGATTTATCCTAATTCTTCAAGTGGACACAAATACATCATCATGACCACTGAGTATTTCACTAAGTGTGTTGAAGTAGTGTCGCTGATCAAAGCCACTAGCAAATAGGTTGCTATGTTCATCTTGAACTATATCATTTGTAGGTATGGGTTACCATCATCTATTATAACAGATAATGAGGGCCAATTCAAAAATCAATATATCAAGGACCTTTGTACACAGTTTCACATCACTCAACATTGTTCTTCAATCTATTATCCTCAAGGTAATAGACAAGATGAGGCTTCAAATAAGAACATTTTGAAAATCTTACATAGAACTATGAGTAAGTCTGGCAGATATTGGCATTTACAATTAAATCTGGCATTATGGACCTATAGAACAAGTATCTGAACACTAACAAGGCCACACCATTTTCTCTGGTCTATGGTGTTGAAGCAGTGCTACCAATTAAAGTAGAAATTCCTTCTTTACGAGCATTTCTCCAAGGTCTTGTCACAGATGAACAATACCACATTAATAGGGTTCAGGCACTGGAACTACTAGATGAGTGCAAACAACAAGTGTTCAATCATCTCAAAGTATACAAGAAAAGAATGTCAAAAGGGTACAACAAAAAAGTAAAGCCACGACAATTTCAAATAGGGGATCTCGTTCTAAAAGAGAATCCTAAAAATCAGCCAAATAGAGAACAAAAAGGCAAGTTTGAGCCCAACTGGCTGGGGGATTTTTGTTATTACAACAAATTTTGGGACATGAGTTTATCAATTAGCTACACCTCAGGGAGATGTTCTTCCTGATCCTATTAATACCCTCCACTTGAAGTGGTTCTATGCTTGACCTATCTGAAGGGCTTGTACAGTGGAATTGATTCTCATAAAATACCAAAAAATTCAAAAATTGATCCTGAAGAAAGCCAAAAATAGTGGAAAAGATAAAAATTCAAAAATAGTGGAAAAAGTCCTGAAAAAGGTATCCTTGGTGAAAACCTGGCAAACAGGCACCTTGATACTAACAAAAAAAGAGAAAAAGAAAAAACTACAAAAAATAGAAAAAGTCCCTTGGTGAAAACCTGACAAACAAGCATCTTGGTAGCAAAAATAAAAAAATGCCTGAGTGGTGAAAACCTAGAAAACATGTGTCACTTGTACTCCATGCTCCATCTATCAATGCATTGATGACACTAATTTTTCATGATCATATCTTTTCTATTAGTTGGCTCTAAATTCCTCGCATATATCTTTTCCTTACCTAAGATTTGTCTACATTAGCATCTTAGGGATAGTCATTTTGCACTATGGGCATCTCTACTAGTATGTTCGGTCTATAGTTGTTGGTTGTTGGGTCATCCTAGGTCCTTATTTAGGAAGGTTTGCCACTGCAAAAAATATTTCTTAAATACTTGAATCAAAATGTCACTATCACAAACAAGGGTGTTGCTTAAACACCACCTACCTGTAACTGACATCATACTAGTGTTTATCAACACTTTAAATTAAACAGTGTTCCTCAACACTAGATTGGATTGTAATAGCTGATAATGTTTATCTCACTCACTCAGACATAAAAATACATTGCTTAATTACAGGTTGCGATTGATGATTTCTCTATCATGATTGAAAAATGAATCAAGGGTATTCCTCAACACCACATAAGCACGTATAGATTGATCTTGATTTATTATGACTCTTGTCATGTTCCAATGATGTTTTAAACTTGCAACATGTAAACAATTACAAATTTTCTTTGTTTGATTGTCAATTATTGCTTGATATGTCTTCCGAGTGACTCCATGACATCTATTAAAAGACAAAGAGTCACAAGAATAGGGGCAAAGAATTTTCTTGGTTTTCTGCGTGTGGTGATTGTTTCAATGATCCTATAAATCGCACCTCATTTGGATGTTTATGGTAAGAGCTTCCAATATGAGTGGATAGTCACATATATCTCGATCCTTTTTATGTGTAAACTATGGTGAGGTTGAACCAATTTCCTTGTCTATTTCTAATCAATTTCTAAGTAAGGTGTATGACACATCATGTACCCAAGGATATGAATATTGAAGGTCATTGCGGGTTTCATATCTTACATTACACACGAACATAAGTTGATTCTTAAAGAAAAAGGAGATAATTGACAAGTCATCCTGGCCTCTTTTCCTTGATGCTTAGGTTTATTTTTAACATTGCGTCCAATAAAAAATAGTATTCATACTTTCATGATACTTTGTGGGTATTAGTGACAGTTATACTATCCAATGATGTTCATTACACAAACGCCATATGATGATAAAAGTGCTAAAATGTACACAAATTAGTGGTAGTCCTAGAAGTCTACATTTAGTTGCATATAATATTGCATGATTAATTTTTAAACAACATAAAGACTTGAGCTCAAAATGATTTCCTGGTTCATTCAAAATCCAAGTTGGACTACTTAATCTATGTTATTGAATTGCATATCCATTGCATTCATTTCGCATCCATAATGGGGAAAGATAAAATACAAAAACAAAGCATTCAAGTATTGCATTTCTTTTTTTACATCCTAAGTGCATCCATACATATATTTACATTAAGAAAATCTACAAAACATACATCTACATATCCATATAGAATCATCTCACACATCTACATATCAGTAATAATCAAAGAGCATAAATGATGTCATCACATGAATCTATTCTAAATATTCAAAGACCAAGTACATAATCAAAATGTGCATCACTAGAATCATCTATCACATAAATAAAAAAGAGAACCAATGAGCATATCTGAATTAGAAGAAGCTATCTCATATATATATATATATATATATAAGATCAAAAATGTGGAAATGTCTCCAACAAGTATCAGTGAGTTCATGATAAAACATATACACATGTATCAAATGTCTTCAGTACAAGGATGATCATAGAAGGATCAATACAAAAATATCATATATAATCATAATAGTCATGTCCGACAACCACCCTATCCCTGATTAGGAGGAGGTTGTGGTGCATTGGATCATGGATGCTGAGCTGGTGGAGGCATATCTCCCTTTGATTGTTGTGCAATAATAGAATACAAGGGTGCTCTCTGTGGCTATGGTACTACAACACAGTACAAGGCAAAGTAATAGGCGGCTCACTGACCTTGATGTGTGGTTGTGCGTGCTTGTATATCCCTCTTTGATCTCATGACTGATGACATGTAACTGATTGAATGTTTGATAATGTTAAGTTGAAGATATTGCAAGGCATTAAATCAGTTAATGATTTGTATTGTCTTTGATTTCAACTTGATATCATCTATATGGTCATGTACATAATTCCAAAGACTTTAGAGAATCAATGGAACAAAGGTTATGCTTTCAACAATGCATAAAATCAAGTATTTACTAAGTAACAGATAACACCGACAGAGTGCACACCATCGGTAAATGCAAAGAAGAAAAGTCATAGTGATACCCGACGAGCAGAAGACAATGTTGCCCGACGAAGAAAAATCACAGGATGCCCGACGAGCTGAAAACAAAGTTGCCCGACGAGTAAAATCCAATGATGCCTGATGGAAGAAGATTCTGAAGCTAACTGGAGTCACGCCGATGGAAATGTCAGTTGTCACCGACAACTAATTGAAGAGGTGACAGACGGAACATAGAGTTTAGAAAACAACAAAATATCTAGCTCGCAAGAGCTAAAGATAGACTTAATTGGATGTTTTCTTTGTTTTATTCAACCAGAGTTAAGTAATTGATTTAAAGAAGATTTGTATAGTTGGAAAGAAGATAACTAAGAGATAAATCAGGAGTTATTCTTCAAATCAAATTGGCTGGATTGTTTTTCACGCCAAGAATCAAGAATCAAAAAACAGTGAATATCATGTCTATATAAGAGACAAGCTTAATTCATTGTCGTATAACATGAAAAGGGGATTAAAGGGAGTGAATAGAAAGAGGATGTTGAAGAGAAACTAATGAAGAATATCTTCATACAGTCCCGATCAATCAAGCTGAATGAGAGCTAAAGAATTCTGCAGACACCAATGAACAGTGAAGCACAACATCACATAGCAGAAAGTGTGGAGCACAAAGAATTGAATTGATACATTGATCAGAGAGGTAATGTACTTAAATAGATCTGAAAATCTCCAATTCAAAGTTGCATTAGAAACAGGTCATAGTGTTTCAGTTTAACCATTGAAGCATCAAGTCTCTTAACAGAAGACTTAATAGTCTTCTATATATCGAGGTACATCCCAAGGAGTGCCAAAAAGGTTGATTCATGAAAGTAGCATTGGATTTGCCTGATACCTATTGACAGTCTAAGAAGGAGGCTAAGTCAAGGATGGTAGCAATAGATGCCTGCTACTAAGTGACAACCTCTATATATAAAATCCTCTAACAAGGTCGCACTTAACAGTGTGTTTGTAACCTTTAACAGGGTTGGCTCCTAACAGGGCTCACTTCAGAAGAGTGAAAATTTGGGGTACCGATCCTAGTGGTTTTTCCCTTAACAGGATTTCCACGTTAAAAATTCATATGTTATGTGTGTATGATTTATTTCTTTATTGTTTTGTATCTGACATAGTTAGCACTGGGTTGATCGGTATACTCTACTTATTTACTGAGTTTCGGTAAAAAGTTATATTGCTTATCGGTAATCAAGGAGAATAAGGACAGACAAGGAAAACCGACAGACAGTTAATCATTATAAGTATTTCATGGCATGCATCTTGTAGGGACTTAATAATCTGAGGTTTATTTGATTAGTGGTTAATGTTTGAAGGATGAATTTTTTAGGCCACTGATTCACCCCCCCCCCCCCTCTTAGT
>MU227788.1:825466-891271 GCA_018584345.1 Thuja plicata
AGAGCTTGTGTGCTTAGAAAGGAAGGTTTCAAGACCTAAGTCAAGATCACAAGATGAACAGACGAGATGTGCCCAAGTTGAACAAAGACAACTTTGCTTCATGGAAAAGCAGGATAAGACTCCACTTGTCAGGTATTGGTAATGATGTTACTCAATTCCTAGATACTGAATATGTGTTGCCTATATGAGTATTGACAGTGGATCAATTAAGAGAGAAGCATGAACACAACTGCATGTTTATAAAGCTTTCTTCCTCACTCTCTGATGTTGAATTTGAAGATGTCAAGGATTGCAAAACTGCAAAGAAAATTTGGGACAAACTGAAGCTTGTACATGGAGGTGATACAAATGTTCTGAGAGCCAAGGCAGAAAGCCTTAGAGGAAAATTTGACAATCTCAAAATGAAAGCAGGAGAAAACATCACATAGTACAACACAAGAATAAAAGAACTAGTCAATGCTATACGAGGAGTTGGAGGTACACTTGAAGAGGAGACGGTGGTAAGTAAAATCTTAAGAACCTTACTACTTGTATATGCTATTAGAGTTTCTGCCATTCAAGAAATGAGAGCAGTGGCATTTAAGTCTTCTATGAGAATAAGCAAATCAAGTCATAGACACACATCTAGAAGAGATAGTGAAAGTGAAAGTGAAGAAGAAGATCTAGATGAAATAGAAGCACTTATGGATATAATAATGCAGAGAGACAAAGGTAAATACAAAGGCAAGTTACCACTTGTATGCTTTAATTGTAAAGAGATTGGACACTTTGCTGCAAGATGTCCTGACAGAAGAAAAGATGACAGAAATAATGACAGATATTTTGAGAAGAAATCTAATAGAGGTGGTAACAAAGATTAAAGAAGTTACCGACAATCAGAAAGAAGTGATGCCTGAGACTACAAGGATAAAGGTAAGAAGGCTAGCTACCTAGCTGCTTGCAAAGATGAAGATACTGACACCGAACCTGATGAAGACATCGAGATGGTATTTGTAGCTATGAAGGATTATTCAGATGAAGATGAAAGGTATGTAGAAACTGCACTCATATATAAGGTTAGCAAGAGTGAAATATGCATTATAGATAGTGGTTGCACTCACCACATGACCGGTGATAAAGAAAATTTTAACACTTTTGAGTATTATAATGGTGGAATAGTAAGAATGGATAATGATACACCTTGTCCAATTGAAGGTAAAGGAACTATAATGCTAAATAATCTGATTAAATGTGAAAATGCTTATTGGGTAAAAGAATTGAATTATAATTTGTTGAGTGTTTCTCAGGTGAATAATTCAGGTCATAGAGTAGCATTTGAGAATAAGAAGGCAAAGATCTTCAATGAATTAGGAAAATTGATTGGTACCGGTGAACAGACTAAAGGTAACTTATTCTATCTAAATGATACTAACACCACTTGCTTAATGACTAGAAACAAAGACATATGGTTGTGGCAGAAAAGATTGTGTCAAGTGAATTTTGACAACATGATAAAAATAAGCAGAAGGAAAAATGTAAGAGGCTTACCAAAGATGACAAAGCCATACAACATCATGTGCAAGAATTGTCAAAAAGGTAAAATGACTAAGTCAAGTTTCAAAAGTAAAACCCATACATCTGATGACATTCTAGAATTAGTCCATATCGATTTATGTGGACCAATGAGGACAAAGAGTTATTATGGAGATATATATTTTATTCTCTTTGTTGACGATTACTCTAAAATGATGATAGTCATGTTTCTAAAAGATAAATCTGAAGCATTCAAGATGTTTAAATGGTATAAGGCTATGGTAGAGAAACAAAGAGGTAAGGATCTGAAATTTTTGAGATCAGATAGAGGAGGAGAATTTATATAAGATGAATTCACTAATTTCTGTAATGAGCATGGTATAAAAAGATAGGTTTCTGCACCAAGAACACCACAGCAAAATGGGATTGCTGAGAGAAGGAACAGATCAATAGTTGATTGTGCTAGAACACTGATGATAGTGAAAGGCATCACCCAAATCTTCTAGAGCGAAGCTGTCAATACTGCTGTCTACACACTAAACAAAGTATAATTGAAGAAAGACACAAAGAAGACACCTTATGAGCTATGGTATGGTAAAACACCTAATATAAGTTACTTCAAAATATTTGGTAGTCAATGTTATGTCTTAAAGGATGATAGAAATGGAAAGCTTGATGTCAAAAGTGATGAAGGTATTTTTATAGGGTATTCCACCAAGAGCAAATCTTATAAATGTCTCATCAAGGCTTCTAACAAAATTGTTGAAAGTGCAAATGTAAAGATAGATGAATTTGAAGAAAATAATGAGCTAGAAAGTACAAAACAATAAGAGGAATACAACAAATTTGTATACTATGAAGGACTCAACACTCTACCTGAGCAACATTGCTTAATTCCAGAACAACAGAATATTGCAACTGACGATCAGACTGTTGTTACCGACGGTCAAGATAATAATCAGAATAATGTGTAAGGTGATGAAAATCAAAATAACGATCAAGTTGATACATAAAGATTTGTACCTATACTTGCAAGATATGTAAGAAGGAACCATCTAGAGATCCAGATCATAGGAGATAAGAAAGCTGGTACAAGAACAAGAAGTAAGTCTTTAACCTCAAATTGTTTAATTTGTGAGTTTGAACCAAAATTTGTCAATTTTGCACTAGAGGAATGGATAAGTGCTATGAATGATGAGATTGAACAAATTGAGAAGAACAAGACATGGTCACTTGTGCCAAGACCAGATGATAAGAATGTCATTGGTACAAAATAGATATTCAGGAATAAGTTGAACGAAAATGGAGAAGTCACGAGAAATAAAGCAAGACTAGTATGCAAGGGGTATGCATAAGAAGAAGGTATAGACTATGGAGAGACCTTTGCATCCATTGCTAGGCTAGAAGGAGTAATAATACTACTTGCTTATGCTACATTCAAAGGATTCAAAGTATATCAAATGGATGTCAAGCAAACATTCCTAAATGGAATATTTGAAGAAGAGGCATACATTGAGCAACCATAAGGGTTTGTCGATCCAGAAAAGAGAAACATGGTATGTAGACTTCACAAAGCTTTGTATGGATTGAAACAAGCTCCTAGAGTCTGGTATGAACGACTTCATTCATATCTTATAAGTATTGGAATTGTAAGGACTAGTGAAAATAGTAATCTTTATTTGAAGGAAGATATTGATGCTAACACTTTGATTGCTACAATATTTGTTGATGACATCATATTTGGAGGCAATGATATGCTATGCAAATCATTTGCTAATGAGATGAGAAAAGAGTTTGAGATGTTTATGTTTGGAGAGATCAAGTTCTTTCTTGGTATACAAATCGTTCAACAAAGTGAAGGTATTTTCATTACACAGTCCAAATACATCAAAGAGGTCCTGAAAATATTCAAGATGAAAGATTCCAAACTAGTTGGAACACCGATGGCTACTAGATGTAAGTTAACAAAGGAGGACAAGACAACAGAGGTAAATCAGACTTTGTATAGATCAATGATTGGGAAACTCATGTATGTTGTACACACTAGACCATATATTGCACATGTAGTGGGAATTGTTGTTAGATTTTTTGCTAACCCCAAGGAATCACATATGACTTCTATGAAAAAATTTCTAAGATATTAGAAGAACACTAAGGAATTTGGCTTATGGTATAGAAGAGAAGGCAAATTTGAACTCAAGGTGTTTACCGTGCTGATTGGGCTGGAAATCTTGATGACCGAAAGAGCACAACTAGAGGAGCATTCTTTATGGGTGACAGACTTGTCACATGGATTAGCAAGAAGCAAGAATGCATCTCTCAGTCTACTGCAAAAGTAGAGTATGTTGTTCCTGCTGCAAACTGATCAAATATTGCATGGATCAAACAGTTGCTGGAAGGTATGCATATGAAGATCTTAGAACCAATAATTATCTATTGTGATAACACCAGTGCAATAAACATTTCCAAGAATCCATTCATGCATGCCAAGACTAAACACATTTCCATCAAGTACCATTATTTAAGAGAACAAGTTCAAGAAAAAGAGGTGATACTTGAGTATGTGCAACCAAAAGAACAATTAGCTGATATCTTTACCAAGCCACTGCCCAAGGCTACATTTGAATACTTGACAAAGAGACTAGGGGTCAAACCCTTGTCTACTAGTCAGTAATCTGACTGAAGGCTGCATCAACCTACATATTATCAAAATATCATTCATGTTGATGCAAGCAACGAGATGAACTTCAGAGATACATCTATATACAGACAAGTATATATCAGAACCGAGCACTAGAGCATATTGTTGTATTGCTGATGGATAAGAGAAATTCAAGGAATATATTATGGATGGAGAAAAAACATTGTTTGACATGAATGTCAGATATCTATGAGATATTTGTTTGGCATTATTGTCAAAGGGAGAGATTATCCATATTATCACATTCTTTTGGAAAAGGGAGAAAGATTATCCATTATCAGATTACTCTAATAGGGAGAGATTATATCCAAAAGGAGAGAAAGTTGTATAAATGATTACACAAAGGGAGAGTTGCTGAAAAGAGAAAAAGACATCACAAAAGAGAGAATAATCAAAGGAGAGAAATGGAAACAAGAAGAGGACTCAACACATCAGAAGAAAAAGAGCTTGAAGAATCAAATCTTAGCTAAAACAAAGCTTACCGAAGGTTAGACACTTATCGATTATCAAAACAAAAGATTGGTAGTTTGATGAATCTCAACTGTTATATTTCATATTGTATTAGAAATAGTATAGTGTGATAATATAGTATGTTGCCGTCAATGCCAAAGGGAGAGATTGATGACATGTAACTGATTGAATGTATGATAATGTTGAGTTGAAGATAATGCAAGGCATTAAATCAGTCGACGGTTTGTATTGTCATTGATGTCAACTTGATATCATCTGTACGGTCATGTACATAATTCTAAAGACTTCAGAGAATCAATGGAAAAAAGGTTATGCTTTTAGCAATGCATAAAAGTCAAGTATTCACTAAGTAATAGATAACACTGACGGAGTGCACATCATCGGTAAAGGCAAAGAAGAAAAGTCATAGTGATACCCGACGAGCAGAAGATAGTGTTGCCCAACGAAGCAAAATCACAAGATGCCTAACGAGCTGAAAATAGAGTTGCCCAACAAGTAACATCTAATGATGCCTAGCAGACGGAGATCCTAAAGCTAACTAGAGTCACACTAATGGAACTATGAGTTGTCACTGACAACTAACTGAAGAGTTGACCGACGGAACAAAGAGTTCAAAAAATGACAAAATATCTAGCTGGCAAGAGCTAAAGATAGACTCAACTGGTTGTTTTCTTTGTTTTATTCGACCAGAGTTAAGTAATTGATTTAAAGAAGATTTGTACAGTTGGCAAGAAGATAACAATGAGATAAATTAGGAGTTATGCTTTAAATCAAATTGGCTGGATTGTTTTCCACGCCAAGAATCAAGAATCAAGAAATAATGAATATCATGTCTATATAAGAGACAAGCTTAATTCATTTTTGTATAAAATGAAAAGGGGATTAAGGGGAGTGAATAGAAATAGGATGCTAAAGAGAAATTGATGAAGAATATCTTCATACAGTCCCGATCAATCAAGCTGAAGGAGAGCTAAAGAATTTTGCAGACACCGACGAACAGTGAAGCACAACATCACATAGCATAAAGTGTGGAGCACAAAGAATTTGAATTGATACATTGATCAAAGATGTAATGTACTTAAATATATCTATAAATCTCCAATTCAAAGTTGCATTAGAAACAGGTCATAGTATTTCAGTTTAACCATTGAAACATCAAGTCTCTTAACAAAGCAAGACTTAACAGTTTTCTATATATTGAGGTACATCCCAAGGAGTTCCAAAAAGGTTGATTCATGAAAGTAGCATTGGATTTGCCCGATATCTATTGACAGTCTAAGAAGGAGGCTAAGTCAAGGATGGTAGCAATAGATGCTTGATACTAAGTGACAACCTCTATGTATAAAATCCTTTAACAAGGTCGCACTTAACAGTGTGTTTGTAACCTTTAACAGGGTTGGCTCCTAATAGGGCTCACTTCAGAAGAGTGAAAATTTGGGGTACCGGTCCCAGTGGTTTTCCCTTAACAGGGTTTCCACGTTAAAAATTCATGTGTTATGTGTGTATGATTCATTTCTTTATTGTTTTGTATCTGACATAGTTAATACTAGGTTGATTGGTATACTCTACTTATTTACTGAGTTTCAGTAAAAAGTTATACTGTTTATCGGTAATCAAGGAGAACAAGGACAAACAAGGAAAACTGATAGATAGTTAATCATTATAAGTATTTTATGGCATGCATCTTGTAGGGACTTAATAATATAAGGTTTATTTGATTGGTGGTTAATGTTTGAAGGATAAATTTTTGAGGCCACTGATTCACCCCCCTCTCAGTTATTACTAACAATGACATCAAGTTGTTTATCCCTATTTGCCAACAGTATCTAAAGTGGTAATCTGAGCCCTGAGTAGCTCTCTCTGGCACTATGATAAGGGATCTTTGTCCCTGCCTATATCCCTTCTTGTATCTCATGGAGGATCCTGCCCTGGAGGTTTAGCTCCTCCACGAGGCCTCTACCCTGAAGATCTTTGTTGTTGATGTTGTTGTCTCGTCAATAATGGACCTGGATCCATACGTGGATGCACAAATCTAAATCAGGTATGTGTACCCTCCCCAACACCACCATCATCACCATGATCATCCTGACCATGTCTCTGACCTCTGTCCATAGGAGGGCGCCTTCCATATGTACCACCTCCACCCCTACCATCTCTCCCACCCCCACCTCTGTCTACTCTACCCCTGCCTCTGATAGGTCCATCATCAACAGGATCATAATCTAAAGCATCCTCATTGTGAGGTGCTATCTCATCAGGTGTTGTAAAGGAAGGGAATGGATACTGAAGAAGATGAGCAAGATACACATCAGTGCACCTAGCATCGGTCACATCAGGGAGGTAGTCCCAACCTACTGCAACCATTTGGTTGATCTCTAACTGTGTAGTCTCATAGCATAAATGGGCACCCCACTGCACCTTCTCATCACAAATGTGAGCATATGCAGTCAAATCCTATGACATGCCATGTATCCAGCCATACTATCTAAGGACACGGGTGAAAATGAATCTCTTCACAATATACCATGTCCGACCAATCAGATACCTACTGTGAAAGAAATAAGGCATATGTTGCCTGTCAGATATCCACTCCTGGCAATCTAAATATGACCTCCACTCGACCACTATCACATCATCAAGGAATCATCACTGATATTCTAGCTTACCTAGATGGGGCTGATGGATATAACCTGAATACATGTACACATAAGGTGCCTCTGAGTGCTCTCTGCCTATCAACAATCAGCCATGTCATTGGGATATGCTCCCAGGCCTAGATCTATAATATTAAAATATCGACAATCATGCTACGTGAATACTCATATACAATCTCATGAAGCTCTCTATACATGTGTGCTAATATAAAGCCACCCCAGCCAAATATTTATGAGGAGGCAATCATCTACTCCAATGTATCCACCCAACCACACATAAACCCATGTTGTCCTCAGTCTGGCATCAGGATATCTCCTATAAATATGGTAAGAAACATAGCTAGCCGCTCATAACCATCAAACATATATTCCTCGGTCAGATATCTCTGGACTATGGATGGATCTACAAATAACCTGTGTGCAACTACAACCATTACAATAGAGCACAACTCAAATCAAACCTCCTGTCCCATCATAGGAATGTGCATGATATGCCACACATCCTCTGAGGTGACTGTCATCTCACCAGTTGGGAGATGGAAGGTGTTGTGCTCTGAGTGCCATCTCTTGGCAAGAGCAGTCAATAATCCTTGATTTACCCTAATACAGGGTAAATTTATCAGAGACAATAAACCAAGATGTCCAATGATCTCTAGCTCTACATCAGTCAAGGAGTGCGATAAGGCAAGGACTCGAGCAAGTTGAGGTAGTCAAAATGACACAACAGGGAACTCAGTCTGTCAGACACAAAAATACAGACTTACACCAGTATCCTAGCTAAGTGAACTACCCAAAAAATCTAACAGCTAAGTCAAGAAGAGGCAAAACATTCAAAATTGGACAACTAACACTTTCTACCAGAATCGACCCTATTTTTCCAGATGCAATCTCGCATCTTGTATGTGATCCCAAATTGATAGGATGCCATGGGGAAATTGGGAAGCAATCCTATTTTTACAGGATGTGACACATGATGCTAGATGCGACCCTATTTTCATAGGACGCGATGAAATTCAAAAGCTGACAAAATAATCCTAAAAATGACACTCTGATACCCTACGGGAAGCAACCCTATTTTTACGGGATGTGATCTAGAAATTTGAAAAATAACCAGATGCGACATGGGATTAACAAAATACGATCTGAAGCCCTGGATGCGACTCAAATTCCAAATTCTCTTAACTACTGCAAAAAGCGACAAAAAGAAAAATAGAAAGCATAAAAAGGTAGGTCTCAATATACTCACCGGCTGTGCATAATGGGTTGGGCACTCATGATGACGTGCTAGTTTAAATCAATGTCTCTCCATGGGGATGACCATCTTCTCTACAAAGATCAAGGATTTACTAAGGATGCAAGTGAAAATGAATGGGTAAAAAGTGATTTTTGAGACTTATATTGATCCTTTTGAGCTGTTCAAAAGCTCCGAAATGCTTCCCAAACTATCAAAATTAAATTATGTTCTTCTCAAATAAATCGAGAATGAAATAAAATGCAAGGAAAATGTCTTCAATAGCTCACTAAATTTTTTTTGACACTCTCCTACAAATACAAAATTGCTCTATATGTTCAGGAAATGATTCGCAAGCTTTACGCAATCAGTTTTTCACAGTTTTCTATCAACAAATTGCACATCATGCATCAAAATATTGGTCATACATCATTTTATTAGGCTCAAAGTTTATATTTTCAAGTAGTCGACTTAGTGAAACTATGTTTTCTCTTAACACATTTTCGCTTCATTTCATCTTTCGATTGATTCTTTCTTGATCCAATTGACCTGTTCCATTGACCTGGAATTCTAAAGAGGGTTCTTCTATTTCCTTCAATTTCCTTCCCGAGGGGGCATGATCACACTCAAAATCAATCAAATTCTTGCTCAAAAAGAAAAACTGACTTCATCATCAAAAGACTAGGGGCATGACAATTTCCTTCGATCAAGTTGGGACTGTTGGATAGAAGGCTTCGACACTAAACAAGCTAGATATCTATGCCTACAATCTTTTAGATCTTTATCAAGCTCTCAACAGATTTGTACTAACCTTCGTTTGATTAAGTTCAGAGTCAGTATTATTAATTCTTGTTTGATCAATTTCAGAATTAGTATCTTTAAATCTTTGTTAATCAACCTTTTTTCGATCAAGTTCAAAGTCGATACTATCAGTATTAGTTCAATCAAGTTCGAGACTGATCTCATTAGTTATATTTTGTTCAATCAAGGGCAAAATTCTCAAACTTTCTGAAGTTAACATCAAACATTCTTTGAATCAATGCGTTGCTCGCACATCAATTAAAAGATGGCCAAATGTAACCACCCTAATTTGGTCTACTCTAACTGGAGACCCTATTTGCCCTATATGTGATCATGCCCCTAATTATGTCAATTCAACTATTTGATTATTGGCATAATTCATCAATTTTCAATTAAATTTCCTAAAATCAAAGTGATTTCATCAGTAACTCACATTAATTACATTGGCCTATTTGAATCAAATCAACCCAATTAAATCCATTGCTAAAGCAATTAATTAAAAGGAATTAAATAAATTCTCTAATTAAAACTTATCACTTGCACATGGAAAGTCAATCAATGAACCAATGAGAGTTAACTCACATGGATCACCAAAGATTCAATCCTCACCTCTCCTCACAAATCAATCTCAACCACTCATTCCTCAAGTTCTTCCATAAAAGGATTGAATTTTGAGCTCAATTAGTCCTTAATCTTAAAATTTCAATTACACTCTTATGCTATCATTTTTGTTTCACAATCTCACACAGCTAATTAGATAATCTCCATTTGTGCTTCAATTGAACTTTTAGATCATCTTAAGCATGAAATGTATGTTAATCAACTTCATTTCTTGATGAATCTTCCATTCTAAGACTAAATATGTCACTGATTTATGCATAATCTGAGGGAAATTATAGCTTAAATCATACTCTTCTTAGATAGGAAGCAATATGTCAGTTTCCTTTGGTTTTCTATGTTTTCAAATTGAATTTGATGATTCTAACCATTGATGCAATGACATAATGAAGTGTTGTGTTGTAGCTTGTAGGTACAATATTCACACACAGATCAAGATTTCAAATTAGGTTTTATCTCAAGAATAAATTATGTATGTATAAGAAAGACATATACTTTGAACAACTAAATACTTTAGTGTAATACCTAGCTATAGTTGTACTCGTGATACTTTAATTACTATGAATATAAAAAATATTTCTTATTACATACTAAGCATAAGAGAAGTGTGTGTCACCTATAAGGCAAATAAAAATAATGTTGTTGTGAAGAGCTTTATCATTTACAAGGCATATATACATATCTACCTGATTATATCTTTTCGTACAGATATATCTCGATGAATAAGAAGAGTTTTATTATTTAGGGCTCGTAGATAGACTCCCATCAAATTCTATGTTTAATATCTATATGCCCAAATTAATATTCTCACATCCCATCAAATTTATTGATAGCTCAATATACTAATCGAGAGGGAAGGATAAGTTTATAGTGGAAAGCCTTAAATCACCAATTTTTCCTACAACTCAAAATACCATTCCAAAACATACAATATAGATAAACAAAGATAAAATTGATTACACAAAATTCAAAAGACAAGTGTCTTAAACCAGAAGAATTAGTCCACCAAAGATCAATGACTAAGCATAATTTGAATAGATATGCGTCTTGACCATACAATGACTCTCTTCAAATATTTAATACATAATTTTTAAAAAATAAAATAATGATAACTCTGACAACATTAAAATTTATTCATAGACAAAATTGTGGAGGCCTGCATTCTAAATATCTACATCTACAATCCAACAATGCATTTATCCGAGATAAAATATTTGCACACAAATAATAAAAATATGCTCATTTTAAAAGTTCCACATATTAACTCATTCAATTCAACTTACCTAAAATAGACTGCCTACAAAGAATTCGAGAACTAGAGGGATCTAGATCTCATTCTTTATTGTCAAAACTCTATAATATAAATTTAAAACAACACACACACACAATTTTTAAAGATCACCGTCTCAAATCACACAATGAGATCAATTTAAAATTGAAAACAAAGATTTGTCCAAACTTTTCAAGAAAGGATAGCCGAACTTACTAGTTGGCAGGAGTATCGACATTAACGACCTTCATCTGTGCTACTAACGGATAAGAGACCACAATTCCAACCATCTTTAGTGTGTATGTATATATATAGGTTTGTAAATTCTCATAAATGCATCCGACTATAGAGGCATTGCTCCAAACTTTGGCTTCATGCATATCTCATTTCTACTACTCGCACTCTTGATTTGAAGGCCTCAATTTTTTAAGAGAAATTAATGGCTAAAAGACATCCAAGAAGGAATTAAAATGCTCCTCTTTAGATTCCTTAACCTCTAAAGTAAGTTTGTAAAAGATTTCCCTTTAAATTTTCAATATTGCTACGCACCACGCCTATTTTTAAATCAGCAATTCGTCCAGCTCTCAATTTTTTTCCCTTCATTTACAAGCATTCCTAAAAACAAATTTGCACGACTCTCATAATAATACATACTGTAATCTCCCCCATCCCCCATTTTTTTAATATGGATGGGAAAATCTCTCCATATTTATTTCTGAAGAATAATACAAATTAAATAAAAAATAATTCAATTCATAGCAGAAAAAAGTTGTAGCGTTGGTCAACAACTAGAATACATATTTTATTTAAACATATTCTTAAACTTAAGTTTCCTTGTAAAGGTGTAGTATTTTAATGCATTGCTCACAATATTAGTTACGACTGAAGATTTTTCCCTCATTATGAATATTAACAACAATATTTGGAAAATTTTGCAAGTTTTTTAACATTTTGTTTTTCCTTAATTTCATGCAGCAGAACTACTAACATTGTCCCACTTATTTGTTAATGTTTTATATGTTTCTAAAACTTATCAATTTAATATTCTAATACACATTCTTTCCTCTCTTTTTGGTCTGCCTTTCATTAATATTTAATATCCTTCATACTTTCCTTAACTAAAGTCTCTTTTCATTTGATGGAACAACATATTAAAAGCTAAGGGGTTAGGATCAATTATAATGTTTATCTTCTAAATAAGATAAAAACTAGCATATCTATATTTTAAAAAATCTAGATAAATCATACAAAGAGAGATATTAAACTAAAGTAATACTATATTTGAAATGATATTTGATCTCTCTTATTAAATGATTTTGATATTAGAAGGAGCATAAACTAGGGTATTGTCCCATGATATTGTACAATATAAAATGGCGAGCAATGCTAGGATGAAGATTACTCACCAAATTATAAAATACATTGGAATACCACAACCTCCAACAAGGTGAATCTGATTAACACAACCAAGAGAGGAAGGGTGTGTTGGTCTTCAAAATATCTGAGAGGGGGGAAGGGGGGGTGAATCATTGCACCCACAAATTTGAAACACTTCGTTAATAGCTTCCACAAAATCCAACATACAAAAGAAAATAATGCATAGAAGCTAAGCAAATAAACCATTCACGCAAAGTAAACACATGACACATGATTTTTTGCGTGGAAACCCTTGTTAGAGGGAGAAAACCATGTGTGAGATGATACCCACAAATTTCACCAGTGCACCAAATAATTCTACCATGTTAGGAGCAATTACAAATGCTATATTAAGGGCATACCCAGTTAAGAGTATCTTTAGCTCGGTTAGAAGATAATGCAAGTCTTGTCAAGAACTACCCTGTTAAGGGATTACAAACTCCTTATAAGAGTCACCTGATTAGAGGATTTATACTTCAAATCCTATTAAAGATCCCACTCACCCTATTAGGAGTGACCTTGTTAAAGGATTTCACCAACAAACCTATTAGGGTTTGCCTTGAGATAGACCCAAGAATAAATGATCTGAATATGACACTTCCTATCTGATAAATCCATTTGAATTCTTATCATAGTGCCAACTTAAAAATCAACTCTCATTTCTTCAAATTTTCACAATCACAATTACCTATCACATCATTGTATCATTACCCTAAAACTCAATTTCATCCTTCCAACAACTTGTCCAAGTCGACCTTTTCCCTAAAACATTTTACCCACCGACATAAAAATCAAATCTGATCATGCCAAAATGCATTGGTCAACTCAATAAATTTAACACAACTTTAACCAAGTCGTAAATAAATATTTACAAACATTAAATAGTCTAGTTATCTTATCTAATCAAACTTGCTTTGCCTGTCTCCTATTCTTCTTGTCAGTGTCACGTGAATCCTATATAACTTGCATCCTTCAATTTTACATAATGTGATCATATATATAGATAAATATGCCTTTGTAGATGATACATGCCTGATTACACACCTTAACTCGATCTCTAACTCTAAATTTGGTCATTTATACCTTGCATACTATCATCTTCTTGGTTGACTGAACACTTAGTCATTTCTCCAATTTGATCCTTCAACGCCATCTGTAAAATAGATCTCATGTCTCTAATAGATCATGTTGCCAACAATGACAGCACCACAATACAATCTCATGATCAGCACTCAGATCATCTTCACTAAATGCCAACATTCTCCCCATTTGGCATTGATGGCAACACTTAGAAAAATAAACAAGAAATTTTCTAAATGTCTATTAGCTACTATAGAAATAGAAAATACATTACATTGCAAAGCATTAAACTAATTCCCGATAGCTCAATATCTCCCCCTAGGAATTACAAACATGTATACTACTCCCCTTAGCTATTACATTGCATTTTTCATGGACTTAGCCAAATTTCAGCCTCATTTACATTCATCCACCTTTGACAACAATGAAAAAGGTATTACAAAAAGTGTCAAAATTTTATTTATGTAAGAGTAGCAACACCTAATTACATTCTACTAAATATATCATTAAAATTACCCTTCGAAATCTGTAGATCATTGTCCCAATTTTTGAGTAAATTCTCCACAATTACAATCTGTCCACTTAACAAAAATGCTAATTCTTCTAGTCCATCAATTGTTCACACACCTGGAAATAATAGGGCCTTCTCAACTTCCTTCACACCATGTTGTAAAATATCTAATTTGGAAATTAACAAAATCTATAACTCCACCATGTTAGCAATTATTTTATCTCGCTCAATCTTGTTTGATTTCAACTTGTTGTTGATGTTGCTAACTGTTGAGCGTTGCTTTTACACAAGTCAATTGCTAGGAATTCAAGATCTGATTTCCTCTCTTGAAAGAATAATGAAGTTATTCTCAAGGTTCTCTATGGTCATGGTACAATGGCTTGGTAAGGTCAGTTGAAGATAAATATGAATGTTCACGAGGATGCCTTTGCTAGTACTTTCAAGACTTCAAGCTGAAAAATAATTTTAATACCTTTTTGTATTTTTTCAATTTATCAATGCATATAATTCACTAATGATGCAAAATCTACACTAACCCCTACAATGATTATTTACACTATCCAGATTGTCAAAAGATCAAAAGATTTGGTTAACAAGAGCTAAGCAAATTTGTTGAAATGAGATCATAATGGACATAAAGCATTTTTGAACCTTCCTTGTGAATTGAATGATAGAAAGATGGAAACCCACAAAATATGAATCTGACCATGTCACGAATCTATACCCAATAGATGCAATCATTTGGATAAAATTTTATCAAGATGCAAGATTTTCAAAATCTATCAAATCGTGAAGCCACAAGTATGTGCACACACACACACAAGACGGATTTATTGTTGAAATTATAATTATCTTTCCCAATCATCATCATAGCAAGATCAGTGAACAAAAACAAACTCCAATCTAATCAATTGCAGATCCAAACACAATAAACGCAATAGGATCTTTGAAAGAAATGAACAAGTAAACACCAATTCATCAATTTTCCATAGACAACAGACAATATTACACTGCAAAGGAAGCACCAATTGTATATATTTATTGCATAAAAGATCTCACCCTTTTACATTGTTTTGATGCAATATATAATGTTCTAATTTACAAAACTTTGGACCTTGAAACTAGGGTTTCAACTACTCTAAAAAAGTGAAATAAATATGAAACTAAATCTTATTGAAGATAAAATACTGCTAAACTCACTGCTAACAATCTTGCATAGATCCTTGATATATTTACATTCAATTTACCCCAAAAATGAGGGTCAAACTCACTCAAAAGAAAAGAGAACTAGAGTGGAGCTCCACTGTTTCTAAGTGGATTCTTCACTTTAATCTTTGAGTTCATCCTTAAAGTCTAAATTCACCTGGACTTCTCTTTGCATGGGCAACTAATGGATATCTTCTAGTTAAACCAAAACAAACCCTAGTCCACAATCAATTTGATCTGAGACTTCTTCTTCATGCAAAAATGTTCTTCGCGTAGGAATAGACCAAAAATTTGGACCTCGACCCTTTCCCCGAAAAATCAAGAGGCTGAAAAAAACTAAGTGTGGATGAACTATTCTTGGTCTCCCAAAAATTTTGGACTTTCGGAGGCTGAAAGGCTGAAATTCTAAGGCTTTAAAAATGGCTAAGTGTCAAAACTTCTTACTGCAAAATATGACTAAGTCCCCAAAATGGACAATCAATCTAGGAGGATATCTGGACAAGCGTTCCAAAGCCTCTATACTATTTATCTCACTTTGTCATAGTCTACCTCTTGTACATTACTGAGGTGTTGCATTTGCTTTTCTCTGAAGGTAGTCAACTCGGAAGCAAAGAATTCGATCTCTTCTTCGTGCTCATACATTCTTTGCATCTCTTCCTTGAATATGAAGAGTTGGCGGAGATCCTCCTTTGTATTAACCCCCACCATAATCCCCTTGAACTACAGTATAATGCTCTTTACCAGAGATAAGACTTATTTCTCATTATCCTTGTATAACTCAAAATCTATACCTGTGAAGAAATCTTCTATCTCCTCCACCCATATCATAACTCCCTCGTGTCTCTAGCGGATTTTGTTCATGCACTTTTCATAAAACTTTATTGTTTTCATTATGCTCTTAGTCCATGTCCCAAAATTATCCAATTCTTCCCCCTCATATAATTTTACCAGAATTTGGAAGCATTGCTTCCTTATTATCTTCAGGTTCTTGAGCACTTTCTTCCATCTATTCAATTGGAAATCCAATCCTTGTTCATATTCCATAATATCCACTAACTTTGTGGCCTCCTTGAGAATGGTCCTAAAAGGTCTCAAAATGTCTCTGATGATTATTTCTTCCAACTACTGAAAATCTACCTTCCAGCTCGTAGATGCCTGTACAAAAGAGTGTGTTATCTCTTCCCACAATTCCAAGGTAGCCTTTTTCTCCAAGACAACTTTTAATGAGGCTTCTAGACAACTTGGGTCAATGGGACCCACCCCTTTAAAAATGAATTTCTTTAATGCCTCATTCTTCTTAGTTAGTAATTTTATCTTTTCTTCATCCTTGTCCATTCAGCCTAGAGCATGCTATAGGCCTAGAGTTGCCAATATTTGCTTCCTTCTCTTGTAGGCTCCCCTAAATCAACCTCATCAAAAGTGTAATCTTCTGGGGTTATTTCTTCCTGGGTGACACTGGTTGTAGGGACTGCCACTTGTGCTTTCCATTAGCCCTTATTATCCTGAGTGACACAATACATTGTCCTTGTGGGCACACTGGACTCTCCTTGGTGTAAGGCTTCACCTAGGAAAGACATGTATGTGTCCTCTTCTTCTGTATAAACCCTCTTCCTAGGTTGTATCTCTTTATTAAACCATGCTAGTTTAGTAAAGGCAGTAATAGGCTTGTAAGGAGCAATATGTAATACTGAGGTTGTCCCTTCTATACTTTGGACTTCCATCTCCTCTTAGATTCCCTTTCTTTTTCCTAATGTCTCTCATATTTCTAAGTTTTCTTCTTCTCATACCTCTTCCTCTGTTATTTCATCCTTCTCTCCCAAAGTGGCATCTTGCACCTCTTCTTATGTTTGTTCCAGTGGAGGAGTACTCTCTTCCCTTCTGGGTCCTATTTCATCTTGGGGTTCTTCAACCTCTTCTGAAAGACTTGTTAGTATTTCAGTCCGAAGACTTGTTACCAGAATTTTCTTTGTTTGGAAATACGGTGTTGTCCCTGTGAACAAAGGTATTTGGGAAGTTGGACCTGAAGAGGATATGGTAACAAAAGGTGGAGGAGTACGAGTAGGAAACAAATGTAGAGGAGTGGGAGTCTGAGTTGGAAATAAAGGTGGAGGAGTGGGAGCCTGAATTTGAAATAAAGGTGGAGTGGGAGCTTGAGTATGAGTTGAATAGGAGTCTTTCTCTGCATCCTTATCTCCTTGTGTATCCTTGAGCGACTCTTCTTGGGATATTTGTGAGGTATGGGCAGTGGAGGACCCCATAATATCTTGTGCATCTACCTCTTTGTCCATGGCTGTAGAATCTAAGCTAGAGGAAAGTGTCTATGTGTCCCCTTCCTTGCTTGTATTATTGAGCTGAGCTAGATCTGGAGTAAGAATAACCTGAGGGATTAGTGGTACATGTACTTCCACATTAACTTCCATTAAATGATCAAATGAATCCATCCCTTGATCCTCAGACCCTATGAGATTCTGGAAGTTATACATATGGAATTCATTGGGACCAAGGGAATCCCGAGTGTTTCCTTGTTCTTCATGTGCCTCTTCTTCCCCATTACTTGGGACATCCTTTTCCAGACCTTTCTTCTTTGAGGTATCAATCCTTGACCTTGTCCTATTCACTAAAGGTACATCCTCCCCTTCTCCTTCTTCCTCTTATGGTTCTTCTAGCTGAGTTTCTAACTATGGGGATGTGGAGGCTCTCTTAATCTTATACACTCTATTTCTATCCCCTGAGGTACCCTTAAGTTTTGTAGCATCTACATCAGGAGATTGGTTGGTGGTGGGGATCTCTTCATGAGTCGCTTTGACTTTATCCAAAGGTGCGGATATATTTCTAGTCGTCCTCATCTTCTATGGTTTATTCTTAGGATTGGGGCCATACACCACTGGGCGTTCATGCCCATAGACCATTCCTTGTTTATGTAGGGATAACTTCTTGAACTGAGGCACTGCTATCCTTTCTCCTTGTACCTTATCCACTTTGGTTGGTGGGTTCAACTATGGTTTCATTGACATGAGGTCCATTTTGAAGGGCCTTTTGATCCAATTTTTGGTAGCCTTGACCATGTGCTTGGCCTTTAATTCAATGTTATCATTTTCATCCTTTTCCACCTCAACATTTCAGATAGGTTTTGTGTATACCTTGTCTTTATTATATAGTGGGTCAAGTACCTCATCTATTTCATTTTCCCATATCTTAGGTGGAATGCTGATCTCTAGGGCAACTTGTGCTAAATCTAGGGACATTCTACAATAATCCTAAATCTTGACTTCATAATCATCCACACAGTTTATCTAGTGGTCCTCCAGGCGAGGCTCATGAACATAGTGCATTCCTATGATGTGTATGTAGGTACCAATGGTATCAAACCTTTGCCTAACCCCATATTTAAGGGATTGTAATGGGCATTCGTCCCATTCAAATGCAAGGGACTTGCACACCTTCATATCTTGTAGAGTGTATGGGCCAATTGAAATGAGAAAGTCCCAACAATGCTTCTTCTTATGTTTAATATGCTCATAAGCATCAGCGAGCTGTCTAGACATCTCTATGGCAATTACCTAGTCGGAAGGGTAATTGGGAAACTTCTTTGGGGGCAAGGTTTCACTTAACCACTCTGATATAGGTGAAGGTTCTAAACTGGATGTAGAATTCCCCTATTGCCCTTACCTTTATGGCTGCCTCTTCTAACAATCTCTTTGCATAATCACCCTCAATTGAGCGAACGATTGCAAAGATGAATGCATCATTCACGATCCTATAGTCTGGGATGCATTCATCCATCTTGGATTTCCTTACTAATTAGGGATATACTATGAAGGGTCATGTATTTGGTTTCACAAAGGCTCTCTATTTTACCAACCCCGAGTACTCTACCCTAGCTGCTAAAAAATACACCATGTATGATGTCGTGTAGAATTTGGGATTGTGCTTAACTAAAATTAATTATCCATCTAGGTTATCACTCAGGATGTTGGCCTAATCAAACCTAGCCCTTCGCCCCTTGATCTTCTCAATTAGTAGGATCATCCAATTTTCAAGTTGGATGGACTGGGGCAGCCCGTACAATATGTTGAGCATGGTAACAATTGCCTAGATATCATCCTTCATGTATCCTCTCCTT
The DNA here is from genome assembly GCA_018584345.1 of Thuja plicata. Classification (NCBI taxonomy): domain Eukaryota; kingdom Viridiplantae; phylum Streptophyta; class Pinopsida; order Cupressales; family Cupressaceae; genus Thuja; species Thuja plicata. The sequence goes on from MU227788.1 coordinate 845,061, forward strand.
TTGTCTATCTTCTCAAGCTTGTTCTTTGGGAGGGATTGGATTAGGTATTCTTGGTTCACTGTGTCATATGTTTCCAAGGTTTTGTTCTTGAACCAATCTAGGCCTTTGTCGATCAAGAAGTCATAATATCTATCTATGCCCTTTGAAAGGTGGAAGACATCCTCGATGTTATCTGGTTGGAGGTCCAAGTTAATATCCCCAACTCTATTTTTCACCACCCTTGCATCTTGTATGTAGTGATGTGTTAGGGTCATAATCAGGTCTAAGGATAAAACTAAAACTGGGTGTGTAGCCACGTTCACCAAGATTGATAGTACTAGGGCAATGCAGTTAGATGACATCCCATTGGGTTTGACACATTTGACTAGGACCTCATTCTAATTGACATTTTCGATGTCAGTGTCAGTAATAAATCTATGGTGGTTTTTGACTTTTGAAGGTGTGAGGTACCCTTTGAATAGGTACTTCATTGGAGATACAATGATCCTTTTTGACATTCCTGGAAGAAAACATGCAAACATCGATATTTTATTGAAAAACAACTATTAAAGGAAAGCATACAACAAAAACTAAAACCCTAAAGATTAGTAATAGTGGCTCAGAATATGCAGAATCATGTTTATGGCATTTTTGGCCACTCGTACTTGCAGACACTGAAAACAAGATCAGACCGCGAAAGGCCAAAATTGTGCAATGGAGGCTTAATTGGGGGTTTGGGTGACGTCTTTCAGCAATTCAATCTGTGAAGGTGAAAAAGGATGGAAAATGGATGAGGGGAAAAAGGTGGAGGTTCTTACTTGTGGAGGTGTAGGATATTTCAGAGTGCGAAGATGCGAAACTCTGAAAGTGTGAAGGTTTATCTTGCCTTTGGTGTTTCGGCCTTCGGCGATGGGATAGTTTGTGAAACACCAAAACTGCAAAACACCAAAGCATCGAGGGTCATTCTAGACTTAGCTATTTCTCTCTTCTTCTGATCTAAATTTGTGAGACAAATTTTAGCCTTTGGAGGCCAAAAGTCCCGCGATTGACACGACACAAAAAACTGATAAAATAAAAACACAATGAGGACAAACTCGATGACCTATGGCTAAAAACCTAAGGAATTGAATGAAATTCCTTTCTTTAACAAATTGGTCATCTGACAGGAATTCATCACTAGCTTGCTTAGTGATAGGATACAATTCCTTCCCAGCAAACTCAGCTACTGTCAAGTCCATTTCAACATGTTTAGGTGCCTCTGGTACTCCTTCCTGTAGTTCTTGGGTTGTAAAAAAGACATGTCTTGTACTTCCCATTTACACCAATTTCTCAGCAATGGCCTATTCATCCATGTGCAGGGGAGACTAGGAAGGGGAATAAATATCACCTTGTTGTTGATCTTTTCCTTCCACCCTTTTCCTTTTTGGAGATGGCAATGATTGGGCACTGGAATCTAATGTTCTTCTCCCCTTTTAATCAGAGGCATTTTCAACTCTTGGCAGAATTGTGCTATATCCTCTCCATTGGTACACCACATATTTTCCTGGTGGAACAACCCTTCCTTGTGTAGCTCTACTCAGAATAGCCTTGGCCTTTTATGGCTATGTTTCCATTACCTTATTCTTCTTCTGGTCTAAGGCTTGCATAATATCTTCAAACATGCTCATCAGGGATTCCGCCTTATTTTCCCAGGGCATAAATTCCTTCAAAGGATCATAAGCTTTATCAAAATGATAGACAAAATCCAATGATTTCTTATAAACTAACCATTTTTCTTTCTTGATTTCTTGCTCCATCAATTCAAACTCATTTTTTATTATATCCTCAGAAAAACTGAACTGATGTTCTAGAGTTAAACATTTAGTTATCTTTTTGAATATGTCATTGATCAATCCCTTATTATCTGCAGATCTTGCCACTGAAGTTGCCAACTAATAAGGCTCCAAGTATTTATGAAACTAGGTCCATCCTCCTTTAGTGATAATAAACTGGTGTGATTTTGTGATGGTTGGGAAGATGTTGCCCTTCATTTTTGTAGTCAATGCTTCTTCCTGCAACCCACCCAGTTGTCTCAATATTTCTGCCATGCCCATCTTGAGTGGTACTCTATAAGGGGGGACATTTGGATTTCCTCTGAAACCATAGACCCTTATAATTGTTGAGATATGGTATAGAATGGAATAACCCCAAGTGTTAACAATCTGAAACTCTTTAACATATTCCATTGGTCTTAGAAATCTCAACACATCTATGTGATTTCTTGGGTTGTCTGTGCATAACAGTGCTCTGAGCCTAGAGGCAAAACATCTATCAAAATTAATAAAACTGGCCTCTTTCCTGTCCCAAGACAAATCAGTACTCCACAACTGAATTGGCAAATCCTCAACATCCTGATATTTGGTAATATCCATTTCTTGCTCAAAACAGTCGGCATTATTGTACAAGATCATGTGCATCATAATAGATTACCATCCAAATGGCTTGACTATCTTATACTCTTTTATGCCTACTAGATCTTGATGCATTAAATCAACAATATAATTTGCAAAATCAAAGACAATAAACAAATGTGGATGCTAAATTTGGACCATCATAAGCATAAAATGAATAGGCATTATTGTCTCCTCATCTTCTCCCAGAACATGGCACGGGGCACTATACATCCCTCTAGCCTTGCCACTAGAATAATCCAATTTGAAGCGCTCTGGTGTGTTAGGGCCTTCTACAATTAAACCCCTATCTTATTGAAACATTCTTTCAAAGGCTCAATTCTGAAGTAGTCCTTTTGATTCTTGTATACTTCTTTGAAATACTCAAAGTTTATGTCATCCATCTGAACATAAAGGTCATTCAACTTGAAAACTTTTCTTATCTCATAATTTTTAGCCATTGTGATTAAGAAATATGTGTCCATAAATACTCCAGGAACTATTAATTTTCCAACATCCAAATCCCATATGTTATAGTCTGGGATAGGAGCATTTCTTTGGCCGAAAGCAATTTTAAATGGAGCAAGGTCACTTACACTAACCTTGGCATCTTTAACCCATCTGCCCAGATCATATAAACCCTCCCCGACTCTAAAACGAGGACTTCAATGAACTGCCTTTTTTATTTGAGTAGAGTCATTGGTGCATCCATTCAGCTGTTGTAAAAGATCATCCCACACATTCCTATCTTTGTAATCTAATTTACCAGTGAACTCAATTCTAGGGGCCATTTTCTAAACTTAGAACTTGAAACCCTACTGCAAGTATATATTTTAATGTTTCAACAGAAAAATTACCCATTCTGCAATTTGTTACACAGAGCGCGAGATTGCTGCAACTTTAGGTTTCACTTCAATCACTTCGATGGTTATGACAACTTCAAACTCAAGTAATGAATTATATGCTCAATCAAATCAATATCTTGCATTGAATTTTATTGAAGTGGCCACACACTCTGTAATCAATTCATCTGGTTTGAACATTTGCGGCTCAACGGTTCATTGAAACCAATCTTTAACTTTTAAATTTGAACCGTAGATCTTATTAGCATCTCATCTCATTGTGTGGCTCTCATCACTTTACAAAAACCACTATTTATCTTGGACACGTGTCAGCATGACTTGATCGCTTAAACATTAGATCTCGTGCATCTTCTCCATAAGCCTTTAAGTCATCTGTCTGATCCTTTCTAACTTGGCCACCAGTTACTTTACCTAGACTTTACTAAATACGGATGCAACTTGATCAACTTGGGCACGCGTCAACACCACTTAATGGCTTATAAGCTAGATCTTCAACATCTCCACTTTAATTCATTAACTAAGCCATCCGATCTTTCTCAAACTGCATCCTCTTTACCTTATCCTTGCATTGTACTGGGCTCACCAATTGCCATGCGTCAGCATGACTTAATCACTTATACAATAGATCTCAATCACTTTAACCTTCAATGATTAAGTCAACCATCATATCAACCTTTAGATGCTCATCCTTTAACTCCTTTCTTACGACCTCAGCCAGACCTACTAGGACACATGGCATCATGACTCAATGGCTTACATGTTAGATCTCGATCACTTTGTCATTAAGAAATCAAGTCATTCGTTAGATCTTTTTTGAACTGTCAGCCCTTTAATCAGTGATCACCTTTACTGTTAATGGAATACACGTCATCTCCAGGACACGCGGAAACACATCTTAATGACTTGAATGATAGATCTTACGCATCTTTGGATTAAGCTATTAAGTCAGCCGTTGGATCAAAAGGGAATTTGACTTCAGTTTAACACATAGTTGTTCACAAATCTTGGGGCCGCCAATTGCCATGCGTCCTCACCACTTAATGACTTACACATTAGATGGTGCACATCTTGATCATAAGCAATTGAGTGAAATGTTGGATCTATTTGCACTTTAATCTCCATAGAACTTTGCAACAGGGCCCATGTCACTGCAGAGACACTCGTCATTCAGACTTAATGACTTATAAGATAGATTTTGATCATGTTGAGAGTAATCCATTAAGTGGACCGTTGGATGAAAGAGAAACTGCATGCTATTTTACTGAATCTTTAACTGATGCTGGACTCGCCAAAAACATGAGTCATCACCGCTTAATGACTTATAAGATAGATTCTATGCATCTCGGGACTAATTCATTAAGTGGACCATTAGATTAAAACATACCAGCTCAACACATAATAGTTTAATAAAGACTTGCGGGCTTTTAGACTTAGGGGTTAATAAAGTACCAAGGAGTTAGGAATTTACAAACTATTGAATGTGGCCCCGCTTACAAGAATACATGGTGGACACATGACTTAAGTGAAAAAAAAGGTAATGTAAAAATAGAAACCGCTCCGACGTTTAGGGTTTGAAAACATGATTTACATTTTGAAATTTGAAAGCAAGGGTTTCAAAAATTTAGATAAGACCCTTTTTGTAAATGTAGACCAAGGACTCATTGTTTTGGAAAAAATTTAACCAGACCTAACAGGATTCAAGATTTCCATTTCTATCATCTTTCAAAATATAACATTGACTTCCAAAATTTCTAAACTTACATTAGGTGTGTATCCATACCATAGCTCATAAGGCGTCTTATTGGTGTCTTTCTTAAATTGAACTCACTTTAATGTGTAGACAAAAGTACTGACAACTTCTCTCCAGAATGTTTGTGTGATGCCTTTCTCAATCATCAGTGTTCTGGCACAATCAATGATTGATTTATTCCTGCTTTTAACAATCTCATTCTACTGTGGTGTTCTTCGTGCAAAATCATGTCTTTGAATTCCATGCTCATTACAAAAGTTAGTGAATTCATCATATATAAATTCTCCTCCTCTATCTGATCTTAGACATTTTAGTTCCTTTCCACTTTGTTTTTCCACTATAGCTTTATACCATTTAAACATCTTGAATGCTTATGATTTCTCTTTTAAGAACATAATAGTCCTCATTATAGGATAATCATCAACAAATAGAATGAAGTATCTATCACCATAGTAGCTCTTTGTTCTCATTGGTCCACATAAGTTAGTATGGACTAGTTTTAGAATCACATTAGACGTGTAGGTTTTTCTCTTGATACTAGACTTTGTCATTTTACCTTTTTGACAATTCTTACACATGACATGGTTGGGTATTGACATGCTCGGTAAGCCTCTTACTTTTCTTTTATTGCTTATCCTAACCGTGTTGTCAAAATTCACATGACATGACATTTATGTCACAACCATATGTCTTTATTTCTAGCCATTAAGCAATTGGTCTTAATATTATCAAGGTAGAATAGGTTACCCTTTGTTTGTTCACTAGTTCCGATCAACCTTCCTGAGTCATTAAAGATCTTTGCCTTTTTGTTCTCAAATACAACTCAATGTCCTGTGTTATTCAGTTGTGAAACACTCAATAGATTATAGTTAAGTCCTTTCACCCAATATTCATTTTCACATCTGATCAGATTATTCAAAATGATTGTTCCTTTACCTACAAATGGACAAGGTGAGTCATTACCCATTCTTGCTGATCCACCGTTATAATATTCAAAAGTTTCAAACTTTTTGTTATCTCCAGTCATGTGGTGAGTACAACCACTATCAATAATCTAGACATCATTTTTACTAACCTTAGATATGAATGCAGTCTCAACATACCTTTCTTCTTCATTTGAATCATCCTTTATAGCAACAAATACCACCTCAATATCTTCATCAGATTCGGTTTCGGTATTTTCATCTTTGTTCTCAGCCAGGTAACAAGCCTTCCTTCCTTTGTCCATGTAGTCTCAGTTATCTCTTCTGTCAGATTGTTGGTTGCTTCGGTAATCTTGGTCATCACCTCTGTCAAACTTGTTTTCATAAGTTCTATCATTACTTTTGTCATCTTTTCTTTTGTTAGGACATCTAGCAGCAAAGTGTTCAATCTCTTTACAATTAAAATATACCAATAGTAATTTACCTTTGTATCTACCTTTGCCTCTCTGCAATATTCTAGCCATTAGTGCTTCAATCTCATCAAGTTCTTGTTCATCACTATCACTTTCATTATCATTTCTCATAGTGTGTTTATGACTTGATTTACTTATTTTCAAAGAAGATTTGAATGCAGACTCAATAGTTGGTAAGACACTGTTGTCAAAGTTATTCATCTCAAATGAAATATTTCTACCAATCAAACTATCTAGAGTAACATTGATATTTTCTACTGCTCTCATTTCTTATATAGCAGATACTCGAATAGCATAAATAGACAATAAGGTTCTTAGAATTTTACTTGCCATTGTTTCTTCTTCAAGTACACCTCCTACTCCTCGGATAGAATTGACAACCTCTTTGATTCTACAGTTGTACTGAGTGATGTTTTCTCCTTCTTTCATTCTTAGGTCATCAAACTTTCCTCTTAGGCTTTCAGCCTTAGCTCTCAGCACATTTTTATCTCCTCCATGTACTAGCTTGAGTTTGTCCCACATTTTTTTTGCAGTGGTGCATGATTTGACATATTCAAATTCAACATTAGAGAGTGAGGAAGCAAGTTCTATCATCATAGAATTGTGTTCATGCTTCTCTCTTAATTGATCAAATGTCAGAGGTCTAGTAGGTAACACAAATTCAATATCCAAGTACTGGGTGGCATCATTTCTAATACCTGATAGGTGGAGTCTTATCCTGCTTTGCCATGATGCAAATTTGTCCTTGTTCAGCTTAGATACATCCCTTTTTCTCTTCTTGTGATCTTTAGCTTGAGTCTTAAAACTCTCTTCCAAGCACACAAGCTCTGATATCAATTGTTAGAATAACTGAGAGGGGGGGGGGGTGAATCAGTGTGCTCAAAAATTAATCCAATAATTCAACCAAAACTTTATACCACATATATAAAACCTCTAGTTATCTTCAGTCCTACAAGATGTATGCCTTGTGTAAATCTAACATGTATATATTTCTCGGTGTTTATACTATTTTTCTTTTAATTAAACTTTACCAAATAGCAGTCTATCTTTTCTTAACCTTTACCGAAATACAGTAAATAACTTAGTGTTTACCAATCAATCCTGTTTTAGTAATGTGTAAAGCAAAACATCAAAGTAATGAACCATATACACATTTGACACATGTATTTTTAACGTGGAAACCTTGTTAAGGGAAAAACCACTTGGGACTGGTAACCCAAATTTTTCACTCTTCTGAAGTGAGCTCAGCGAAGAGCTAACCCTGATAAAGGTTACAAACACATTGTTAAGTGTGACCTTGTTAGAGGATTTAAAACTAATAGTTTATCACTTAACCTGACATTCACTATGCTATCAATATGAAAACCTTTTGATACTCCTTGGGATGTATCTCAATATATTAAGGATGGTTAAATCCCACTCGGTTAAGAGATTTTCTGAATCAATGGTTAAACTAAATCAGTAGATGATCTTTTCATTAATACAACTATGAATTGCAGATTTTTAGATCTATTGTAATTCTAGAATACCTCTCTGATCAATGTTCTCTTTAATTTGTTTGCTCTACTTCTTTTTTTCTACTTGGTGAATGTTGTTTCTTCTCTATTTCTCGGTGTCTTCAGAATTCTTAGCTCTGTTCTTCAGCTTGTATGATCAGATTTGCATGAAGACTTATATCTTCACTAGAATTCTCTTCAGCATTCCCCCTTCGTAATGAATTACTTGTCTCTTTATATAGACATGATTTTACTGTTCTTCTTTCCTTCTTGTTTTCTTTATTGATCACTTCTTGATCCATAAAGCTTGCCATGTTTTCTTTGGTTTTATTTCGTAAATCTCTCCTTGTTTTCTAGAATAAAACATGCTTTAAATCTCCTTCTTATCTTTATCTTTTATTTCATCAATGAAAACAAAGTAATGAATCAGTTAACTCTAAATATAGCTCCTACTAGCTAATTTGTTTTGTCGTTTCCTAACTTCAGTTCCCATCGGTCAACACTTCAGTTGTGCTTAGTGACTACAGCAGATAGCTCAGGCATTAACTTCAATTTTGTTTGGTGATAAATGCAATTAGCTTGGTAATTCTTGCTCGGGTATCACTTGCTCGGGTAACACTGTCCATTGGGTAACACTATGAACTTCTGTGCTCAGGGTTCACTGTCCGTCGGGGCTTACTATCACTCATGTATATGATTATCGATGACAAAAAATTTGTCTCTTCAGATCTTTAAGTGTTGTGACAATATGTGTATGAGAAATCACACCATATCAAGTTGACATCAGTGGCAATACAATACATTAACTGATTTAATGTCTTGCATTTACTTTCTGCAACTCGGTGATCATCAACTTTGTCATCTTCAAACATTCAATCATTTATAGTTCATCAGGTGCAAGGATGGTTACAAATCAAAATACCATCTTCCCAAAGTAAGCTTCACAATAGAGGTCCATTAACATATCTAAACTATAAAACCTACTACAACATCTAAAAAATGAGGTAAAAATCAAGATTTTCCCTTGTAACTACCCTTTGTATGAGAGCGAAGGATCAAATAATTTAGGATTTTTTTGCTTTCTTATATTTTTTTCCCTTTAATAGTCTTCCATCCAACCTCCACCCTAGTTTCCTCATGTTTCCATTCCATTGAATCAACCATGGGGGTCTTTGTTATGTCACCTAAGTCTCTAACCCCATGCTAGTGTTGGCTTATTTTCAAGGGATCGTTCTCCTTGTCTTTGGACCCTACTGATCTTCTTTTCTCCTTACCCTCTGGTGTAACCACTCCATTCTTATATTTTGTCTCCTTCTCATTACCTGTATTAACAACATTAGCATTGTTTAGTAGTAGTTGTACTGTCTGATTTATATCCCTTGATTTTTTATTTGACATCTCCCCATTCACAACCTAAGCAAAACTCTTGTGTTGTTCTCATTTTTTCTCCACCGTGTAGTGGAGAGGGGAGACATACTTTCTATAAGAGATTGTCTTGTCCAATATTTTTTTAGAACAATGAATATCCATGTTCCCTTTTTGAAAGCATTTTCAACATCTAAAAGGGTATTCCTTGTATTCCAAGGGCTGCACCCAGCAATGTTTTGAAGATTTAATCATTATTTCTACAGGGAGGGCTTCAAATGCATTCATCTCCACCATAATCCAAGCATAGGTTGAATTTAGAAGGTTTTAGGAACCTTCATCAACCATGAAAAAATCTTCCTAAAGAGTTTCCAATAGTCTGAAAGCATGGATCAAACCAGAAATGTAAGGCAAATTGGGGAGTCTTACCAAAATTGGAACTCTGTCAAAAACTTTGGTAGTAGGGAAAAAAGACAAATGCCACAACTTCAACATGAGAATATACCTGTCCTCCCAAAATCAATGGGAATCACATAAAATCTTGTTTCTATCCTGAATATTCTCAAAAATACAATAAAACTCTAGCTACTAGATAAATTTGAACACACTCATCCAATACAGGCTCTCAGTGCTCATAAATCCACTTGTGTAGATCAGTCAAACAAGTCCACAGACCCCTAAAATGCCCTATCAAACCAATCTCATAAAATATTGTAATGATATGAACCACTTCCCTATCAAATTCATCCACTAAGTTCATTGGAACGGCTCTTGCAGTTTGTTGCTTCCCTACACCATTCAAACCCTCAACCTATTGGTGGGCATGATTGTCCCCAGGCGAAGAAACCCTAGGAGGGTCATTTGGGCCACAACCCTCGGGAACAACTAGACCATTGGATGTATGCAACCTATCTCCAACAATGGTCATACAAAGCTTCTTCCTTGTACCTGTTGGAAGCTCACCATTTCTATCACCACCATTACCTAGAGAAGTCCTTCCAATTGATTTATCTCTTATGCTTGAAACCAGATGTGATAGGCCTCAAATATACTCTTGCTACTAGTGCCCACTAAGGATCATTCACTGTGTGCCTATCTCACTATCCTACTCGTGGAAGCTCGAGTCTCTACTATAGAACCCTAGAAGCTTTGCATGTCTGCAAAAACCCTATCTCCAATGTTTTTTTTGACAAAAATCTGATACTTAACGATTTTATTATTATATGTAAGATATTTCACAAAAATAAGCACACAATTAAATAAAAAATCAACACAAATATACACATTTTCTTATATTTTACATAATTTAAAATGTCATAATACAATAACTATCCTCTATATACTATTTCATTCATAAATCAAATCACTTTTAAATATCCATAACCTATTAATTGTTAGCAAAACCAAATAAACTACAAACCTAAGAATTAGAATATTCGACTGTTCATAACAATGATATAAAAAATGTTACCTTGCGAAAATACTCTTCGCAAAATTCATTTAGGAACTTGAGAAAATAATACACAAATTTCATTCTCATGAGTAATGGGTTCGTGTAGAACCACTACTCATGAAACATGGGTTAATGTGCTTGAATAAAAAACTACACAGTTGAATCCCGATAGCAATATCACAATTTGACTTGTTGTGGAAAATATCTCATACTTTTTAACAGATGAGCTTAAGGGGCTTTCTAATGAATGGTTCATAAGGAACAACACTTGTTGGAAGTTTTGTAAATGGGGTTGCAAGCAAAGTGCGCTTAAGCTTGGAGGAAACTTCATGGTTAAACACACTTGAGCTAGAGTAGTACTGGGATGGGTAACCTCCCTATAAGTCCCGGTGCTTCACATCTATGAGCATCACCTAGATGCAATGAGTGCTAAGTGTTCCATTCATTCTCATGAGATATGGGTTCTTTTTTAACCATTACCCATGCAAAATGTCAATGTGTTTGACTCAAAAAATACACAGTTGACTCCTGATAGCAATATTACAATTTGACTTATTGTGGAAAATATCTCCTAATTATCAATTGATGAGCTTAAGGGGCTTTCTAATGAATGGTTCATAAGACACAACACTTGTTGAAGGTTTTGCAAATGGGGTTGCAAGAAAAGTGGGCTTAACCTCAAAGGAAAATCCATGGTTAAGTGACATTAGTTGGAGTAGTACTAGGATGGGTGACCTCTTAGGTTTCTTGGTGCTTCGCCTATGTGAGCATCACCTAGATGCAACGAGTGCTAATTATTTAATTCATTGTCATGAGAGATGGGTTCTTGTTGACCCACTACTCATGATACATGGGTCAATGTGTTTGACTCAAAAGCTACACAATTGAATCCTGATAACAATATCAAAATTTGAGGGCAGGAATCAAGTGAGTGGGGAAAAAGGCACTAGCGCTTCTGGTGGGGTTGTCGTCTACGATGTAGTTGGTACGTTGGATTCTATCCAAAATGCAAGGACTGAAACTCCAAAGTTGGTGAAAGACTTCTCTACTGGGGTCCCACATAATTTTTTTGATCCAGGAGGTGGTGGAGACACTAACATTTCAAATCCTCCCAATGACCTAAGGGACGGAGAACAAAAAATAGATCATCAGAAACCTTGCCCTTGGTCATCTTTGTTTAAAGTCAAGCCGAGTGGGAAGTTGGTATTTCCATAGGTGAACAAAATTTTAGACCAATCAAAGGGTATGTATGCTATTTTTATTCCATATCTTGTTATAGACCATTTGGTTTCCTCAATTTCCTTAACTCTAGTTGGAAAATTTTTGGGGCCTAGACCGAACATAGATAATGTGAGATCTTTTATTAAGAAGAAGTGGGATTTGAAAGACCAGGTTGAGATTGGAGGGATGCTAAAAGGTTTCTTTTCCTTTGTGTTTATGAATGAAGAGGACCATTCGTCAGCTCTCTGTAAGGGTCCTTGGATGTTTGACAAATCTTCTTTGGCTCTTCAGAAATGGTCCCCTAATCTCTCCCTTAACGATTCTATTTTTTCACTGCTCCAGTTTGGGTAAGGCTTCCAGGTCTTCCTCTGGGGTATTGGAATGAGGATGTCTTTAGAGGGATTGAAAGTACTTTTGGAGAGTTTTTTTTCCTATAGACGCTATAATTGTGGCAAGAACCAGACTGGTATATGCAAGACTCTGTATCAACATTCATCAACTCATTGATCTTCCTTAGACTATTGACCTAGTGTCTAAGCTAGGAAAATGGTCCCAACCTCTGGAGTTTGAATCTCTTCTGTTTGCATGCTTCGTATGCAAAAAAGAGGGTCATTGTGGAAATCAATGTCCTCTAAAGCTTCATAAAATGAACAAGGAGAACAAAACCCAACCTAAAAAGATATGGAAGGAAAAAGAGAATAATGTTGGGGAAACTTCAGAGGCTGGATCCTTAGCAAAATATGAGGATAAGGAGGAACACAAGGAAAACACAAATGCCTAGATCCATAGACCAGAGTCTCATAAATCAAAAAATAAAGGCCAGAATGAAAAGCCTATTTTGCTGGCTTCCCCACCATCCCAAGAAAGAGTAAAATAAGGAGTTTGATTTTAAGGGGGAAATCCACAATAAAGTTTTTGAAGAATGGGAAATAGATGTAAGTGTTCGATCACAACAATATGTGGAGAAGAATATGGGTAGGGACTCTTTGAAGGAAATGGATGTGCCTTCATTACCCTCTCACATTGAGGAATCTCAAAGCAAGGAGCAGAATCTCCATAACGGTGAAAATTTTGAAGATGAACATTGTTGTAATAGTCTTGAGGATGTCTCCCATTTGAATTCCTTTAGGGAAAACTTATTGGTAGGGGACATATCCTACGTCCCTGAAACTATGCTTTCAGGATCCAACTAGGGGGATGAAGTCTTTGATAAGGAGTTGGAGGAACAAATAATGGACCTTGAAGAGGGGGATCCTTGGTCTCAAGTTGGAAAAAGGTGAAGCTCTAAGAAGTCTGAAACCCAGGGTGTTTCGTCAACTGTGAAAAAAGGAGTTGCAAATGAGGAGCATGAAACCTGATGTTGGAATCTCTAAAGAAGGGTGAGGCATTAATTCTAATAGAACTGTTAGAGAAAATGAGAGTAAACAAAGTATTGCAGATGGAAAACAACTTACCATCCAGGAATCTTGCACCCCGATTAAAAAGTGAAGGTAATCTCTTGGAATATAAGGGGGCTAAACACTCCTCATAACCAGGATGTTCTCAGAAATTTGGTTAGAGATAAAAACAACTAGATATTATTCTTATTCAAGAAATAAAAATGGCTAAAGATAAAGTTGAAAAGATCAATTTGTTAAAAATTTGTGGAGTGGTTGGAAGTAGCTCTGATGGTGCATTAGGAGGGACTATTATGTTCTGGAATCAAAACTTTATTCAAGTCCTCTAACTCAAATCTGTTGAATGTTAAATTCAATCATGCTAGAGATGAATTCTCCTGGATCCTCTCTAATATTTATGCCCTTAATACTAAAACTGGTAGAGCTAAGTTTTGGAAAAAGATGGTTGAATACATGCAGAAGGTTATGGATAGTGCATGAATTATCATGGGTGAATTTAATTCTCCTCTTAGAGATAATGAAAAATATGGGGGATCTCAAAATCAGATAAATGGAAGATTGGACATAATGGACTTTATAATCAACAAGCCCTTATGGATGTTTATTTGCAAGGTATCAACTACACCTGGTCAAATAGAAGGGTAGGTAAAGATTTAATTCAAGTTCTTCTAGACAGAGCTTTAATTTCTAACTGCTGGTTAAATAGATATTTCTACTCTCTTATCTCTATTGCTAGAATTGGATCAGATCACTTTCCTTTGTCTTTTGTAGCTGATCATGTTTTTGTTAAAAGAAACTTTCCTTTTCACTTTGAAAAATGTGGTTATCCCATCCTAATCTAGAGGAAAGAATCAAGGAATGGTGGATCATAAACATTGATGGTACTACTATGTTTAAAGTAGCTAAAAAGCTAAGAAACGTCAAGGACAAAATTAAAACATGGAATAAAGATGTCTTTGGAGATATTTTCTAAGTGAAGAATTCTATTAAACATGATCTTCAAGATGTTCAAAATAGTATCCAGAAAGAAGGCAATTCTAGAGAACTAATGGACATCGAGAATGAAATTATGGTTAAATATCGTGACATAATTTCTAAGGAAGATATTTTATCGAGGCAAAGATCCAGATCTTTATGGCTTCAAGGAGACAAAAATACTAGGTTTTTTCACATGATCGCTTTGAAGAACTAGGAAGCTAAAAGAATATCTTATATCTAGACTGATAATGAAAAAATATCATGTCTGAGATGGTTGACTTCTTCTCCTCTTTCCTCTCTTTAGACAAGAATCTTACAGGGGGGATCAAGAGAATCTCCTATCTGCTATTCCCCCAATCCTAAAAGAGAAGCATAATATATTTATGAAAGCTATCCCTTCAATTAAGGAAATAAAAATTGTGGTTTTTTCTTTTGAAGGGGGAAAATATCTTGGACATGATGGTTTCCCTATGTTCTTCTTCTAGAAACACTGGAGTATTATGGAAAATGATATTTCTCACTTTGTTAAGGAGTTCTTCAGATCAAGATCTCTTCTTAAGGAACTAAATGCGACTTTCTTGGTTCTTATTCCTAAAAAGCCAGAGGCTGATACTATGGATTACTTTAGGCCTATTAGCCTATGTAACTCTGTTTATAAGATCTTTTCAAAGGTGCTTACGACTAGATTGTTGTCTATCCTTCCTTAAATTATATCTCCCAGCTGAATGGGCTTGTTCCAAGACGACAAATCCTAGATTCTATTATTAAAGTTCATGAAAACATCCACTCTCTGGAAAGCTAAAAAAACCAAGGTTTTTTCCTTAAGCTGGATTTATCAAAAGCCTATGAAAGGGATTGGGAGTTTCTTTGTCAGGTGCTAAAAGCCTTTGGTTTTGGTGGCTGGATTGTCCAACTTATATATTTATTTTTGATCGGTAAAAGGTCGTAGCCAAAATTTTATTAATATAAATTGTAATTTATAGAATCTCCATTCAATGCGGGCATTGGTAGGAAAGAATGGAGAATAAAACCTCCACTCTAGCTCGGGACCAAGGTCCAAATCATTATATTACATACACTTATGAGGGCATTCCCTCATTTACAAGAAAATAGAAACTAGCCATTTTTAACACCGAGATCATATCTAAGAGCACTCTATCACATGTTATAGTCCTCACAAATGCCCTATTAATGCCTTTGCCTTGATCTAATTTTTAAAAAATGGCAGCCTTGTACATTCTCAACAAAACCATGTTGACGAAACCATGTTCTAGGCCTCTAATCTTGTCCTGACTGGTCCAAATTTAAAGTTGTTCCTATAGACAACTACAGAGAAAATACTTGACAAACCAAATTCATTAGTCTTTATGATAAATAACTCTGTAAAGGTCAGAATAAAATACCTTATCAGAGGGTTCTTGATTACTACTAAGTTACATCTTCAGAGTAGAGTTAATATACATACGTTGATCCGTTACTAAATAACATTTACACTAACAATTGTTCCTCATGTTTTAAAGACTAAATGCACATCCCCATTATTAGATGCATAGATCTCTTTTGACTGCTATGTAAACACAAATATATATTTCTCTCTATATATATGGAAATACACACACACACACACACACACACACACACACATTTCCATGAACTTGGCATCTAAGCCCTGTTCTAGCTCATCGAGGTTTAGGTAGTTCCAATCAACATATTCATCTTCAGAAAAAGCTAAGCACCAAATTTCATTAGTCCTTCTCATAAAATATCCCTATGCATGTTAAGAATATGTACTTTATTATGAAATCCCTGAATACTCCTAAATCATAAGAGCAGATTTAATCTACTGTAGAGATCAATTGATTGTCATATCTATCAACGTGTCAACAAGCAATAATTCCCTATTTATTGAAAAATTGAAAGTGAATCTATATTTCAGATGCAAATAATTCTTTACCTATCTATATAGTTTTTTCATTTAAAGAGACTTAGTTTCAATTCATAATGCTTATCTTAACAGATTTAGAGGACGAATTGTCCAACTTATTATGCAATTAATCTCCACATCTTTTTTGACATTTATTGTTAATGGAAGTCTTCTCAGTTTCTCAAGCCTTCCAGGGGTCTCAAGCAAGGAGATCCTATCTCTCCTATCCTTTTCGTAATTTTGGTTGAAGGCCTTGGAAGAGTTTTTCAAAAATGGTTACCAACGGTATCATTCAAGGCCTTAAAACTTATTTTGTTGATCTTACTTGTTCTCATGAGTAGTTTGTCGATGATACCATCTTTATGGGGTCCTCTTCTATCAAAGAAGCTATGAATATGAATGATGCCCTTAATACCTACACGTGGGATGCATGGCAACTGATCAACTGGAATAAAAGCTCCCTATTCTTCATCAAAACCCCTAAGGAAAGGAAAATAAATATTTTCAGAATAATTGGGTGTTCGATTGGGGATTTCCCTTCACTTATCTTGACCTCCCACTAGGTTTGAAGTTGTCTGACTCCTTTTGGTCTTCTCTCATTGACAGATTCAACAAAAAGTTAGCGGGCTGGAAAGGAACGTTCCTAAGCCATGCTGGTAAGGTTCATCTCCCAAAATCTACCCTTGAAAACTTGCCTACCTATGCTTTGAGTCTCTTTAAGATTCCCTCTAAATATGTTGAGAGTATAGAGAGGGTCTAGAAGCAATTTCTCTCGTCAAGTGTCGAAGAACATAAAATAATGCCTTTGGTTGTGTGGGAAAATGTTTTCAATCCTAAGAGACACCGAGGTCTTGGAATAAGGCATATCAAAGCTATGAATAAAGCTCTCCTGGCTAAACAAGTGTGGAGGACTTTTGGGAAGGAAAAGGAATGGAATAAAATTATTTAAAGTAAATATCTTTATTGCTGATTTTTTGAGTTAGAGGCCCCCATAAAAGGTTCATTTATCTAGAACGACATCCAACAAGCTAAGGATTTGACAGCTAAAGACAGTAGGTGGATCTTGGGGAATGACAATAATATTCATTTTTGGGAAGAAAGATGGCTTTTGTATAAACCTTTGGGAGCTATCCCAACATATAACAACTGTTCTAAAAGGAGTAAAAAGTCCTTCAACCTTCTTGTTAGTGACTACTAGCAGAATGAGGCCTCGGTGAATCTAAACAAGATAGACAACTTTCTTGATCCTATCATGAGATCTCTTCAGGCATGGTGTATTAGGATGGATACAAATGATTCCTTGACGTGGGCTGCTACCTCTTCAAGAAAGTAGTCTATCTCTTCTGGCTGTGCTCTTTTGAATCTCTCTGTTGATAATCCACCCTTCTGGTCTAAGTCTTGGGTGAAGCCTCTGATTCCTAAAATTAACATGTTCTACTGGCTTTTTCTGCAGAATAAAGTTTTAATTGTTGACAACCTAAAAAAGAGAGGTTTTATTATGCCCAATAGATGCTATTTGTGTAAGAATGCAGAGGAATCAACGTATCATATAATGATTAAATGCCCCTTCTCTTGGGAGGTCTGGACAAAGCTTCTCCATAGATGGAATTTATGCTGGATTTTCCCAGGATCATTGCAGGATTTGTTCATCTAGTGGATTTTAGCTGGTATTCCTATAAACAAAACCTTCTTGCTGATGACGACTCCTCATGCTATTTGGAAGATATGGAAAGAGCACAATAAAAGAATATTTAGGGAAATATATTCCTCGTCTCTTGTGGTTTTTGAAAAACATTTTAAGGGCATTCAAGAATTTTTTTTATGCTTTCAAAACTCTAACAAATTTAATGCTCTGGATTTTGGTCTCAACTCTTCTAAGGATGGGGTGTCTGAGGGCTGGAAAAGATCTCAAAAAAGTAAACGAGATGGGGTGGTTTGTTTATCTCCTCCTCAAGGCTGGGTCAAAGTTAACTTTAACGGTGTGGTACAGGAGAACCCTTGTTAAGCTCGATGTGGGGGTGTTGTGCAAGATAATTATGGTAACTGTGTGAGGGGGCTATTGCTCTTCGTCTAGGAGTCCAAACAAACCATGTTGCTGAGGCCACGGGAGCACTACAATCTCTTAAAATGACACAAAATCTCCAATACAAAAATGTGTGGGTCAAAGGTGGCTCAAACAATATTATTAAATGTATAAAAGGCAAATTTAAGGCTTCATGGTCGATTAATCATATAATTACAAAAGCTATAGCAATAATTAATTATTTTAATAATCACTTCATCTCCCACATGTACAAAGAGGCCAACTTGGTTGTAGATGCTTTTGCTAACCTGGGTGTCAAATCTTTGAATACCATCACTTGGCATGGGGAAAATGATTTAAATGATGACACCTTGTCCTTCATTATATTTGGTAAGACTAACAACAAAGAGGGAGTAATTTTAAGTAATCATGATTATGACAGATAAGCATTTAGGGTACAACAAAGGGTTATTTAGTATCCCGAAATGAGTTGAAATAATGAAGGCTATTAACTGGCGTCATGCATTGTGGGTCATTATTTTTGTGGTGTTCTCTCAGAGCTTCCTCAAATAAGCTCATCTTTCTCAGGACTACGAGTTTTGAGACTATCAAAATGGGAGGAGGGTTAAAGCGTGAAGAACCTCTCAGCTGCGAGAAATGGAGGAAGAAATCGAAAGTCTAGAAAAACTTAAGAAATGAGGTATTATGTCGTTTATGGAAAGGCTACATAACAGTTTGTGGGTGGATGGAAAGAAGAATATGTGGTACTTTGTGCCAATAAAATTTCCCTAAATGAAGAACTCAACACAGAAGTCACACGTATTCAACACAGAGGTATGAACTTCTTTAGGGACAAGAAGATTTTTGATAGAACTGTTAGTTTGTTTCCCAAAGAAGATGCTGAGAGAGAAAAACTTGTTAATTCTTTCAGCTTCTATGATGTGGATCACATCAAGATGATATGGAGGAATGTTCTCATTGCCCTCATGGAATATATTATTGTTGATGGTTATTATACTAGGGCTCATAGTTACCATTTTGTTCTGTTGAACCACTTCAGGCATACAATGCATGTTTCTTTTCCCCATTATCTGTTGTGTTCCCTTAATCATAATATTAGGGACCATAAGAAGAAATCTAGCAAGCTTGTGCTTCATGAAGGGCTTATCTATTTGATCTATGAGTACTACTGGGATAAAGTTCCAGAGAAGTTACAAAAGTCTGTTGAACCTAAAAAAGAAAAATTGAAAAGGAAGGTGGAAGAGTTTGGAAGTGGGAACACGAAGTCCCCCATTTCCCTCAAAAAACCTAAATGTAGCCTTGAGGAGTAAGACTCCAATAATGACAGGGGCATGAAAACTGAAGACGATGAAGGTGAAGAGTGTATTGCTGATATTCCAAAAAATAAAAATACAGAGGAGGAGGAGGGCATGGACACTGATGAGGATGATAACAACAAAGATGAGGAAGAGCAAATGGAAGAGAGAATGAGTTTTGATAACCCTGATAATGTTGAGTTTGGTCAGGGTATTGATAAGCCATGGGATTATGATCAATGCCTTGTCGATAATGTTGAAGCTCTACAGGAGCCTATGCCTGGTGCCTCTGTGAAGAATAGAAGCCCTATTTCGATGGAGCTCATGGAAAATCTGAAGAGTATGACAAAGGAGAAAGTCCCTGTCCTGGTCAACTATACAAGCTCTGTTGAGCATGATATGTTGATCTATCCTAATGGAACTAAAAAGAAGACTGAGGACTCTAAAGAAGCCCAAACTTCTAGTAAGAATATTAACCAAAATTAAGATAGTGTTCAACTGTTTATTGAGGATATAGAGGATAAGAGGGAACATACTTTTGGAGTTCTTCAAACGACTAAGGCTATGTCCTTGTACTCTTATCAACTTAACATATGGACTTCCCATGAGATTAAGAGCCTTAATTTGAAGTATAATGCCCCATCCTCTAAGATTGAGAATATGGAGCATGAGGACAAATCTGCTTGCTCTATGGAGGAAAGATTGGAGAGTATGTGTACCAACGTGGAGAAGAAGGAGAACATGCCAAAAAAGTTTCTCCAGAACAATAAAGATCTAGCATTAAAGCTTTTGTTCAGAATCTCAATAAACTGGTGGAGAAGCTGGAGAACTCTTCCACTGAGAAAAAAATTGTTCATCTGGATTCTGATGTTGGGGATGTTGTTGGTCAAGGCTCTGGCCCTAGGAGAAGGACTAGGGCAAGCATGAAAAAGGTGAGTGTTGTTCCGAAGGAGATTCTGGATCTCAAGGAGGTTGTTCAGAAGATGTCTAACCTCGAAAAGGAGGCGGCGGGTACCCTTGGGGACCTGACCTAGTCTTGTTTTCCCGTGTTTCTTTCTTTTGGTTTTTTCTTTCGATTGGTAGTGCCCATTGCTGGTTTTGTGGTGCTGGATGTCTACTGGTTTTTGGTAGCATTTTGTCTAGGGTGCTTTTCTTGCATATCTTAATGTAACCTGTCTATAAAGGGTTTTGGGTCCCTTCAAAACCTAATTTTGCAATTCATTGAAAATTATATCCCAATTTGACTTGCTGTGGAAAATATCTCCTACTTATCAATTTATGTGCTTAAGTGGCTTCTAACGAAAAGTTCATAAGGCATAACACTTGGTGAAGATCTTGCAAATGGGGTTGCAAGTAAAGTGGGCTTAACCTTGGAGGAAACTCTATGGTTAAGCGCGTTGAGATGGAGTAATACTAGGATGGGTGACCTCTGAGGAAGTACCATGTTTCACCTCTGTGAGCATCACCTAGATGCAATGAGTGCTAAGTGTTCCATTCATTCCTACGAGAGGTGAGTCTTGTTGAACCACTACTCATGAAACATGGGTCAATGTGTTTGACTCGAGTGCTAAGTGTTCCATTCATTCTCATGAGAGATGAGTTCTTGTTGAATTTGTACTCATGAAGCACAGGTCAACTTGCTCGACTGAAATACTACACAATTGACAATATCACAATTTAACTTGTTGTAGAGAATATTTCCTACTCATCAACAAATTGAATAGCCAAAAGACACTTAGATTAATGAAAAAGTTCATATAATAAATAACTAAATACTGAAATAAAATTACGAAGATTTTTATCATGTCCCCATGCTACTGCTTAAATGAAATTTCTGCTTAAATTTAAGCAGTAGAGTGTTCCCATGCAAAATAAAAATTGTGTGAAAAGGAAAATTTAGAAATTTTTTCTATTTTTGTGGAGCAACTATTTTTTAGCAAATGAAAATAAGCTCTGGGAAAAGGGGGGTGGGGGTTAGCATTAGTTTTACATCAATGAACCAATCATAAATTACTATTTTTTTCTTGTTCAGCTATTTGTAAAGTTTAAATATTTATTTATGAATTAAATTTATTCTATAATTTTTTTTTTCAATTATGATTGGTTCAATTGATTTGGTGTTATAGGACCCTTTTTTCGGAGGCTTCCCAAATTTGTTTTTTCTAGATAGTTTTTAACATAGTTTTGTAGTATATAATTTATATATCATTTAATTTAGTTTGAAATGGGTCTTTTAATTTACAATATTTATGAAATACTATATTTTATATTTTATAATCTAAACATGTTATTTTCATTAAAAAATTCAATTATTTATAATATATAATTATTATTTATTCTAAAAAATTTACTATATAATATTTTTAACATATATATGCTATAAATAATTATTATAATTTCTAATATATAATATATATTATTATATAATATTAATATAAAAGTACTATATCATATATGATATATTATATAATTTTAATATTTCATTATCTCTTTATATATTATTATTTAAATTCTACCTTACATTTGTAATTTATAACTATATTTTAAATTTTTACAATTACAACTATACAAATGAAATTACAATATATGCAAACATAATTTATTAAATATTATTTTTTAAATTTTATAAAATGTTTCTTATTTAATTTTTAATCTATAATAATTTTACTTTTATTAAATAACTATTAATTAAAAAATATATAATATTATAATAAAATTAAAATTAAATTTACATATATAATTATAACTATTTACTTCAAGTGCAAGCTACTACGTAGCACTTGTTAAAAAAAGCGACACATGTCTTTATCATTTTTTTCCATCTCTTTTTTATTTGCCTACAATTTTACTTTCAGATTTATTTGTAGCAAAAATATTAAAAAATTAATTTAAGAATAATATTTAAAAGGTTGCTTAAAATTAAGCACCAAACATTATCATCAATAAAGCCACAACTCCACAAATAGAACCACAAAAAGTTGAGTAGCTATACTAGCAAAAATAAACTAAACAACTCCATAGAGACATGGTATAAGATAACGAAGCATCATGAAGCCTCATGCTGCTAACCGCTAAGACTGATTAAAAAGTAGAGAATTTCCATAACATGGCCAAAACCCTAATACGAAGATTAAACCCTGCCAATATGCTTCTCACCCAAATCAGAAATCTTCACTACTTAACATTTTGTAGGTCTCTGTAGACAAGATGAGGTTGGCTGTTCTCGCAAATGCCTTGAAACGGTAGAGATTTTATAAAATCAAAACCAAAAAACGATCAGCTTATTTCCACTTTTAATCAGTCGTAATTTTTTTTTCTTTGCAGGCTTGGAGTGCAGGGATTGGGTAGGTCAGTTTTCCAGCAAAGAGGCCCGTATGATGAGAGCAGATTAGTTTTTCCTTTGCTTTTCAAAACATTTTCGTCGGCAGAATCAGCTCCCGTCAAGGATACGGAGGAGCCATTGAAGAAATCCTACCGTAGAAGTGCGCCAAAGGATGGAGGGTCGCTAATACCTCGAGAGTGTTAGCGTTATCGGCACTTGAGAAGTGGGTAAATGGTGGGAAGAAGTTGGAGAAAGATGATTTGCAGGGCCTTGTGCGCGATCTTCGCCACGATGGCAAACGCAAGAGGGCTTTGGAGGTGCGCGAAGTTTAAATGAAACAAAGTATAATGTTATCAATGCTTCTGGGGTATTTTTTTAAGATTCCAAAAAACATACAGCGCTCTGTTTCCTAGTTTAAGCAAGTATTTTTGTATTTGTTTTTATATTTTATCATAGAGATCAAAGAAGTTTACAATATAAAGCCAGACGGCCGGAACAAGCTGCTAAATCCCATACTGCCTAGCCAGATCAAGAGCACAAAACACCCAAGTGTATACAAAATACGCGGTGCAAGCAGAACCTATCACAGTATCAGACACTAGGTTAAGCAAGGCACTTACCGAGCATTTCTTGGATGTCTGGTTGCCTTTTAAATTTGATTGTGAAGTCCATTGTCGATAAACTTCATTTGCCGATGATTCCACATCCTCATCCATATTCACTTGGATGGAAGGATAATGATTCATCCTCACAGACACACTTGCAATATGTCTTTTGCATTTGGTCCCAAATTCATTGATAAGGTCACATGTGATGTGACCACCTTGAACCACCTTGAACTGTTGTGTTTTTTTGCTTGGAATATCCGTATGATAGGAAAGCTCACTATGATGCCTTAATAACACCTATACATTGCAACAAGACAAACATACCTAATAAAATGTACTAAGAGCACTGCAAATCTACTACTTAGTTACAAGTAGGCAAGAAAAGCTATCAATCAAGCAAATGAGCTTGCCTTAATTTCATAAGGCCACAATCTGACAATTCTAAGGAAAATTTCATTATGTCTAATAAGCCACATGCTACATAGAAAATTGTTGCAAGAATATTCACATGTATATCAAGAGCCTAAGACACTTCCCCTAGAACGAGTAATCAATCACTCCATTGATATTGTCCTTGCTGCGTCTCTTCATAATGCCCCATTATATCGACAATCAATTATTCATAGTGATGTGATAAAAAGACAAATTCAAGATTTATCGTCTAAAGGTTTTATTAAACCAAGTACATCACCTTGTGCTTCACCAATTTTGTTGGCGCTCAAGAAAGATGGCACTTGGCGTCTTTGTATTGATTTTCGGGCATCAAATATCCACTTCCTCGCATTGATGACCTTTTGGATCAATTTCAAGGCGCCAAATTTTTCTCTAAGATTGATCTGAAAAGTGGGTATCATCAGGTCAGAGTTCAAGCAAAGGACACATGGAAGACGACTTTCAAGACCAAAATGGGTCTTTTTGAGTGGCTTGTGATGCCATTTTATCTCACCAATGCTCCTGCCACATTCATGCCATTGATGCATGAGGTTTTTTGTGATTGTTTGGATAAATTTGTTATCATCTACTTAGATGATTAGTCTTTTCTAACACTTGGAAAGTTCATCTTCAACATTTGGAACATGTTCGTTGCACTCTTCAGCAGAACCCGTTTGTATGCCAACTTTTTTAAGTGTTCTTCTGGTCAGACAACCATCTCCTATCTTGTGTATGTCATTGATACATGCAATATTCAAGTAGATCTTGCGAAAGTGGAAGTTCTTCTCAAGTGGCCTACTCCTTCAAATCTCATTGAATTGAGGAGTTTTCTTGGTTTCGCCAACTTCTACCGCATGTTCATTCAACATTACTCAGACATTGCTGCACCTTTGCAACAACTGACAAAGACAAATGTTGCCTTCAAGTGGATGGAAATTCACTCTCATGCTTTCAACACCTTGAAAGAGAAATTGTGTTCAACAACTGGTTCTTGTTCTACCAGATTTCTAACAACCTTTTGAGATTGAGACATGCTTCACAGTATGCACTTGGAGCTGTTCTAAAGCAAAATGGTCACCCTGGGGCTTATCATTCAAAATTTTTTTCTCCTACCAAGAGGAACTACTCCACATATGATAAGGAATTATATGCATTGGTCCAAGCCATCAAATATTAGAGGCATTATCTTTTGGGAAATGAAACAAATGTTCACATTGATCACTTGCCTCTACCATTTCTTCAATCTTATAATAAAATTGAAGAGGCAAGGCATATGAAGTGGGCTTCATATTTGCAACAATTTCACTCGGTTATCAGGTATAAGAAGGGGAGCACCAACAATGTTGTAGATTGTTTGAGTTGACCTCCGATAACACATGCTTTAACTATAGCGACTACTTCTCATTTGGGATTTCAGACAGGGTCTTCTCAGTATGCTTAGGATCCTGATTTTGGTGTCACCTACACTAGTCTTCAGAATCCTTCAACTTCCAATTTGACACCTTTTCAAGATTTCCATATCAAGGAAGGGTTTCTCTACAAGTTGGATAAACTTTGTGTCCCTCGAGATGTGATGTCCCCTTTCTAAAATTGAATTTAATAGTAAATAATAATAATGATAAATTAAAATGAATAAATATATAAATAAATAATAATAGCTTGTAATTATAATATACTTACAATATAGATAAACATATAAAAGAAATAATAATAAATAATAAATAAATAAATTAATAATAATGTTATAATATAAATAAATAATTTAATATATAATATATTATATAATTAATATAGTATATTAAATTTTTTTTCGATGGATAATGGGCAAAAGCCGAGATTTAATTATTATTATTTGTTAAGATTAAGTAGATTCGAATCCAAGACCTCTCAGATTAGAGGCTCACAACTTCACCGTTGTACTGTAGGCTGTTGCCTTATTATAATATATTATTACTAAATTAATATAATATATAATTTTCCAAGGGCAGGACTTTCGAAAGAAAAGATATAAAGGGGGGATCGCACACAGTCAGCTAAAAAGATATACGGATCAGGAGATTTCGCCTACAATCAGGGGACTCAGCACTTGATGATCCTATCCAGTAAAATATATAAACTCAGCCAATTTAAATGGAATTAGCAAACAATCAGTTTTATAAGGGAATCGATTAAGGACAGATATGATAAGAAGTAAACTATTAAGACTTCAAATGGCAGCATGTCAATTATATTATATATTGATCAACAAATCAGAAGAGAATATTGGTGAAGCGTCCAGTGACCAGACATCATTCAGGTTTTATAACCTCAAGTCATCAAACACCAAAAACAGGAGAATCCAATCAGAATTTTATATCATATGCAGCAATAACTTTCAAAAGGATACTCAAGGAAAAACACGTCAACATGCAAACACATCATGGAATGAAAAGTTAAATCATTCAGCCAGCCAGCGAATAAGATATACTGTCAACACTTACCAGACTTAATCAGCAACTGAAATCAGGTTTTACACAATCAATTCAGCAAGATTTAAATATCCAATCAGTATTTACATAAACACATTCTGCAATCATTTTACCAGCGATCAACATTATAGGTTATAGCAGTGAACAGACTGGTGAGTGGTATGTGGAATAGAAAGGAATAAAACAATTACATGCATCAGATTTAGAAGGAGGAATTATATAACAATCATTTCCAGACTTGAGAAGAAGATAAGAGTTTGATCCATAACCAGATTATATAGGAGCAACGATGAAATAGTATCATTCAGACTTTGAGAGTAGACTAACAGAAGAATTCCATTCGATAAGCCCGTTTGGGTACTGGAATACCATATCCTGGATATGGTCAATTCAGGAAGATGCTTATCCTCAAAATGAAATCTGGAATATGGTCTGACCCGTTTGGTTCACCCGGAAGATGAATGAGAAGATGCATAAGGAATTTTAATTCTTTATTTTTTAATTTCTTTGAATATGGTGTGTATACATGTGTATATATACACACATGCACACATGTGTATATATACATACATACATGTGTGTATATACACATGTATATATACATGTGTATATATACACACACATGTGTATATGTGTATACATGTGTGTATATACACATATACACACATACACACATTTGTGTACATATACACACATACACACATGTGTTTATACACACATACATGTGTGTGTATACACATACAAGTGTGTATCCATGTATACACATACACACATGTGTATATACACACACATACACACGTGTGTATACACATATACACACATGTGTGTATACTCATATACACACATTTATGTATATATACACACATATACACATGTGTGTATATACACACACATATATACACATACATGTATGTATATATACACACATATACACACCATACATATACACATACAAGTGTGTATCCATGTATACACATATACACACACACACACATTTGTGTATATATACACACACCATACATGTGTGTATATATACACACACCATACATGTGTGTATATATACACATATACACACGTGTGCATATACACACATATACACACACCATATATGTGTGTATATATACACACATACATGTATGTATATACACACATACATGTGTGTATACACATACATGTATGTATACACACATACATGTATGTATATACACACATACATGTGTGTATACACATACATGTATGTATACACACATACATGTGCGTATAATATACACACGTGTATATATACACATGCGTATACACACATGTGTATATACACACATGTATATATATACATCCTTATAGCAATATAATATACATCTTTATAGTCACGGATCTCACGAAATATGAAATTTGGTTTTCTAAAAATTGGAATTCCCATTCCACTTATTTTAAAATTCCAATTCCACCTATTTAGGTGGAAGATGATATTCCCATTTTGGGGGCAAAATGAGAATTTCGGAATTCCAATTCCATTTTTTTCCAAGGACCCAAACATGGAATTTGGCATTATCCAGAATTAGATAATGCCAATTCCTGTCATATTCCAGGAAACAAACGGGCCTAAAGGAGATTGATCTAAGAGATCAGCCCGATATGAGAAATATTAGACTTAACATATTTATACAGCTTATCTTATTCTTATTCGAGTATGAATTACATCACTAACTATATTTTGCTCCTGTTTCATTTTGGATTTCATTTTGGATTTGTGAATTTAGGGCAAAGTATAGGGTGATCCCAAAAGGGGACATTACAAGTGGTATTAGAGCATAATCCTGCCATCCCATGGAATAAATTGCATAACTGGTAGGACCAACAAGCATATTACTCCTTAAGGCTCAAACATGCATTCATATGTATACTCTGTATGCATGCCCCTTGTTTGATCTAGAGTACAAAAATAAAAGAAAATGTGGAATTGATGTAGGGAAAGATGTGGGTAAAATGGTTAAGGTTGCCATCTAAGTAAGACCGCCTTGATGAATGCCAAACTTCTACCATCAAGGCCAAGATGGTCAACGTCTCGCTCTTGGGCTTTGATTGGACAAGCCCAGAATCCCACTACATTCCCTATATCATTCTTACCATAAGAGATGTAGGTAAGGGGGTTAAGGTTGCCATCTAAGTAGACCAACCTAATGGATGCCAAAGTTTTGCCATCAAGGCCAAGAGGGTCAAAGTCTCGCTCTTGGGCTTAGGTTGGACAAGTCGAGAATCCCACTAGATTCCCTATAACATTCTTACCATGAGAGATGTAGGTAAGAGAGTTAAGGTTGCCTTCTAAGTAGACCACCTTGATGGATGCCAAAGTTCTACCATCAAGGCCAAGAGGGTCAAAGTCTCGCTCTTGGGCTTAGATTGGACAAGCTGAGAATCCCACTACAATCCCTATATCATTATTATCATGAGAGATGTAGGTAAGAGGATTAAGGTTGTCATCTAAGTAGACCACCTTGATGGATGCCAAAGTTGTGCCATCAAGGCCAAGAGAGCCAAAGTTCCGCTCTTGGGCTTAGGTTGGACAAACTAAGAACTCCACATCTTGAGAGTTGTAGATAAGAGGGTTAAGACTACCATCTAAGTAGAACACCTTGGTGGATGCCGAAGTCTTGCCGCCAAGGCCAAGAGGGTCAAAGTCTTGCTCTTGGGCTTAGATTGGATGAATTGAGGACCCCAATACAATCTTCCTATCATTCCTACTATGATGAGCTAATCAACTATTTGGGATGGGGCATAGATAAGGAAGCAAGACATGCGTCCTGCTAAGTACACCTTGTGTGGATGTCTAAGACCTGCTACCGAGGCCAAGGGGGCTTAGTATGGGATTGGCTTCAACTAACTTATAATGATTTTGTGGTTGCATTGTTCATAGTCAAAAGCATAAATGAAGACCATGTAAACATTGGGTCAATCCGAAATCTATTGGATGCTACAACCTTGTTTCTTCACTTGATGTAAGGAGAGAAACTTGCCTTAAAGATTGCAGATCTTGCAAATTTAAATGCATAGGTTAATATCAGAGTTGTGCACGAGCAGTCAAGGACAAGATGAGGAAATTAGAAGAGAAATGCCAGAGGTGGAAGGGAGAGATCAAAGCATTATGCGACTACATTACAACTTGCCTCGTCTAGTACGTGAAGAAGGTCCATCTTTTGTTCCCCTGTCGGTTATTCCAACTGAATCAATGGAGAGTATAGATAGAATCAGACGGATTGCTCAAGGAGCGAAAGTTTGGATCAAAGGCATTCAAAACGAAGCATATAAGCATGTTGAGGGCTTAGTTCAGATTCATGACAGAGCACTAGCCGTCCTCTCCAGAATACAATGCATGGACGAGTCATGGGAAGATGAGTGCATTTATCAAGACGTGATGATCAAAGACTTGCAGGACTTAATGGAGACTCCCAAGTAGTTATTGATTGAAGGAGGGGTTATTGGAGAAAGAGATGTGTATGACTTCCTTCGATGGTACATTGCAATGATCAAAACCAAGGAAATGTTTGAACATTTCGCAAATGAGTCTGCTCGGATAAGGAGGATAGCAGAGAATGTCAAGCAAGGGATCTCCAATGCAATTGCATCCTTGCTATCACAAACACTGACGGAAAGTGAAATAACAGTAGATAGCCTGAAGGGGAAACTGGGGGAATTTTTTCAGCTGAATTCCTTCGTAAGGGATGACTTTGAGAATTTCTCCATTTTCTCGAATACCTTGCACACAACTCAGGACTTGTTACCAGATCAGGAGGATAGCTTGGGCAAGGCTGAACGAGTAATGGCGGTCTTGGAATACAAGTAGGAATCAACACCGAGTATTAGTGTAGATGAGCTGGAGACAGTGTTGGAAAGCTTCTAGGCGTTCAAGCGGCAGGGTCAAAGGTAGACTTCTTGGTAGAGATGCATTTAATGCATAGTGGACACACTTAGTGGTCATTTATTGCACCCCACTCTCCCCCTGGATAGGCGTATGTAGTGGGCATTTATTGTCCACTATGGTGGAGATTCTCCTTTTGATCGGTCCTCATAGTTATGCTCGTTAATGTAGATTCCTTCTTCTTTGCCTTAACCCTAATTAGGGCCGAGGTGGCATGATCTGGGTCATGGGTTATTGTTTTGATCCGGGCCACCCGTTGTATTCGAAGACCTATATAAAGGCCTCACTTCTCATTTGTAAGGGGTGGATTTTGAGATTGTTGCTAAAGGGCTACTGAGACAATAAAATTTTCATTGAAGTTTGGTGATTATTTGATGTGTCTTGGTTCATGCTTGGTTTCATAATTCCCTCATTTAGTTTAGATTTGTTGGATAAAAGTTAGATGAAGTGTTGTAATTTCAATGGAAAATATGATGGTGTTTTGATGAATTCCTTTGGTTCATACTTTTGACGTTTTACTGATTGTAAATCGTTGTGCAAAGTTAGCCTGAACCCCATTCCTAGATATGCTTAACTTTTGTCATTCACGTACATTGTTCTTCATGATGGTGTTCGTGGTGGTATGAAAATCCTTTGCATAACCCTTGAAGATTGCATGGGTTCTCGCGTAGTTGTATTATAACTTGGCTAAGCGAAACTTGGTTATTCAGGAATTTGTCCACCAAAGTACTGACCATTGCTATCATTAT
The DNA here is from genome assembly GCA_018584345.1 of Thuja plicata. Classification (NCBI taxonomy): domain Eukaryota; kingdom Viridiplantae; phylum Streptophyta; class Pinopsida; order Cupressales; family Cupressaceae; genus Thuja; species Thuja plicata. The sequence continues at coordinate 876,143 of MU227788.1, forward strand.
TGTTAGGAGTAGATTAAAATTCCTAAACCCTTAAATCCCTATTATTTTTGCATATCTCGTGAAAATCCAAAAAAAGAAGAGCTTAATTGCAAATCTTTTGATAGTTCCTATGTTCATCATGATTTGAAATCATTCAAAGCTTGAAAACGTAAGGCCCCTTGTGATCATCAACAAATCACATTTACCACCGAGCTTATCCATTGTCAAAACCTGACATAAAAGGAACCTTGGAGTCATCGTATGATCTTCTCGCAATCTTAGCATACACGAGGCTTTGATCAAGAGAGGATAAGATACCTTGGTATTTTGTTCTACTGTTTGGTGAGTTGTAAAACACACATGAATAGGGTCCAATGCCACTATTGTTGAGAGGGAATGATGAGGATTCGTAGGGTATAAGTTAGAGCATAGGATTTAAATTATTTTATAATGTTGGTTAATTTGTTATCCTATGTAAAAAGTTAAAGTTAAAAGTCAAATGTTAGTTTCCTAGTTGTTAGGAAGTTAGAATTAGAATTTTTTTTAGGAGGTTAGTATAAGTTAAAACTTCCTATTATTTTGGTCATTCCTATGAAGATTTGGACGATATTCCAAATCCTTAGTTTTGGCATACATAATGCCTATATAATAATGTATTTTGCTATTTTCTACAGGATATTGGAATGCAAGTTTTACAGTGCATTATTTTGTAGAGATTATGGTCATTTTGTTTTGTAGAGATCTTTGGTTTTTTGTCTGCAAATTTCTTCTGTGATGCTGGTTAGCTTGCCTCTTTCCATATCATATCGATTATCTGATTACAATTTAACTCCCAAACATTCTTTAGGTTCACTTGCATTTTTGTAATCCCTTTTATGCCACCATTCACCATTTTAAAAAAATTGGCCCTTTTGGCCCCACTTTCTTTTGTTAAGATATTTGGTTAGATATGTTGTACATCTTGCAAGACATAATATTTTGATGCTTATATTGATTTGTAACATTGGCCCCTCCTTGAATTGGGGGTTCCACCCTTGGAGGAATCCACAAAATTACTTGATTTCACAACTCGTTAGTTCGAATGTTGGGTGTAACATGTAAGTTACTTTGTAAGAGAAGGAAGATAGGACTTGCAAATAATTGTAAGAGAATCTATTATAAATATGGAGTTATGTGTAAGTGAAAATGAGCCATTGAACTCGAGAGACTAAGGAATTGGACTCATATGATGTATGTTCACAAGTGGGCGCGTGGGTGGATAGTCCTTATGATCTATTTATGAATTGTTGGATTTGTTTGAGTACAAAAGAGGATTTTTGTAGGGAGTTGTAATGCCCCCTATTGCGTCTTTACTCTACTTTGACCCTAGAATTCCCATATTAGGTATGGAGTTTGGACTATATTTAAGGATGTAAATTGCCAACTTTATATCTTGATTTAGAGCCTGCAACCAGGTTAGTTATCATTATGAAAACATATAACCAGCAATGTTATAAAGGGAATTCTAATCATCATTATAAATTACATAATGTACATGTGGGATTCAATAATACTTTCCCAGCAACCTATCCTCATTTTAAGTCCCTTGGAAATATATGTGAAGTGCCATTAACTTATTCTTTTCTATCAAGCCCAAGGCCATGGAATGACACCTGCCATTTAGCCTCTTGGCCCCACTCAAGGTTGCTTTACTCGAATGGAACTTATGTGCTACTTACCTCCCTTATTATATATTCCATCATTATGTGTGGAGATTCCCTTAAGGCTTTCCCCAATAGCCCATCCATATTATGGAGCACCATCGGAGATCGTACTCCATAAAGCCTAGGAGCACGAAATGACAACCGCCATTTGGCCTCCTTGCCCTACTTAGGATTACTCTACTCAAATGGACCCTTATGCTAGTTGCGTTCCTTATATGTACATTCACCCCTCCATAATGGGACAACAAATTGGCTGTAAGCTTTAAAAGAATCTTCATCATCATTAATTACACGTGTGCTTGCACGCACACACATATTAGAAGCAATAGATTATCTGGATAACATTCCTACTTCCTATCCAATGGAAGATAATAAATTAGCTAGATCAGAATGCACTATGCATTATATCCATGACTTGACGGTTATAAGTCTCCAGTCCAGTTTTATTAATTATGAAACTCAGTTTCTTCCTTGATTGAATGCCTTATTCTCCTTCTTCCCTAAGTCGTCTTGTACCTGCGTGTGCGTCCTGGGCAGTGAGCTCATGGAGTTCAATATTCTGTGTGTAGTGTGCTTTTTCTCTTTCCATAGTCAGAATATCATTTCAGTTTAGCAGTTAATAGTTATTTACATTTCTTCCACATTTAGTATCTCAGTTATCAAACCTTTTTTTATCATGTTAGTGTCTTGATCCCCAAGTAGAAGTTAGGTGGCGCAAGGGATCATTTATCCCTCAATTTTAATCGGTGTTGAGGTTGGTAAACTTTTCCTTCTTCACAGAAGCATTGGCCATGTGTACTACCAACTATGAGCATTCTTCTTAAACCTATGAGGAAGGTTGTCAACACTTAAACTGTTTACTTTACAAATTCTACGAACTCATTTGTAATCAAAATTCGCATATCATCTTCAGGGAAGAATCTAAGGAATGCTGCCATGTACTCTTCAGACACATCTAAATCTCTATATGGCGCAAGCTTTTTGGGCATATCGAAATACTGTTTGCTATAATATTTTGTAGTCAATGCATAGACAAAAAGATGTAATGGAGTGGTCATTTTGTCCCATCCTACTTCAACAATTGTATGCAATTGTTTGAAGAAAGTCTCCTTAGGGTCTTGCTCTTTTGCATTTATGATGCACTTCATCTTCTCAAACATAAGTTGATGCCATCATACACCTCTCTGAAGCAAGGCCTATCCATGTCAATGTAGCGAATCATGCTCATAATGGGCTCGATGAAACTAAGGAGACACTCCACACGACCCCACCATGAGTCATCTAATATCCTTTCCATATTTTTGTTGCTCTCTTAGTGGTGCTTTGCTTTCATATAGACTAATTTTGCCTGATCACCATATTACAAAGTGACACTTGAACTTTCACAAGTTGTTTCAAGACGATTGTGTGGTGTTAAACGAGTATCTACAAAATATAATAGAAATTAAAGCCAAAATGATTAAAAAATAAAGACAAATCTTAAATAAGAATACACATACACAATCAAATTATGAAAATCAGAAAATGTAAAACACTAAATTTTTTAATTAAATTACTACTTCACTTACCTTCAATAGCTCCAAACTTGAAACTGATCTGAAAACTCCTCGAGACATGTGGTGTTTGGCGATGAATGTTTGGATGTCCTCAACCTTTGCATACGCTCTTTGATCCAGTCAATTTTTTTCCTATCTTTTGTGGCATAAGATTGAGTGAATGGACTACACAAGGTGTACAAAAGATATGCTGATATTGTTCTTTGACTAACAAACCAACAACTCTACAATTCTTTGTGTTGTCCCGTATGACTTGAACAATGTGTCTAGGTCCCACTATCTCAATGGCGGAGATGAGAATATAAACAATAAATTACCCATCTTTTACTTGCTCGTCACAATTCACGACCTTCAAGAACATTGTCCCTTTAGGGGACACCGATATTGCATTGATCAAGGGACAATTTTTTGGATCTCTCCACCCGTATGAAACAATGGATACACTTGTCTCAATCCATGAATCCCGTTGGGCTTCAATGCATCTTCAGCCCCCGTTAACCTCTCTTTCCAACAAGGTGCCACATACCTTTTCATAAGCCGGGCCCTTATACCCTCTTGGTGCCGTATTAACACTTTTCAACATCTTTTTCCAATATGGGGAGCGAACAACATTGAAAACCAACCCATTTGCATATATACATCTTGCTACATCTTGGTTGACAATGTTTGGATACTCATTTTGAAATGCACTTTCCAAAAAAATACACCCAACATACATGTTGGGTGTATTTTTTGCTTTCTTTTGTGTACAATGGGTGCTCTACTTTCAAGCTCAACTGTGGTAAAAAATGGGTGGTCTCCTACCACAATATTCAGGTTAGATGGGGCTGCATTCACTTTTTTTTGGAATGGACAGATTTAATCTATGTGCTTCTCTTTCATTTGCTTTTAGGGCATTTTTTGACGCCTCTTCTTGGTATTCCACACAAATGGCTTACCACCCGAAAATATGAACTATTATGTTTTGCATCACATCCTTGCAATTTCCAATGGTATCCCCCACCTCTTCGAAGCAGTTGTGTAATATGAACATATTTTCATAGAAGAGAATTTGGATCTATTTTGTGTTTTCGTTGTTCATTTGTGCCTATGGAGGAAGAGGTAGATGCCATTCTAGTTCCTATGGTAAGAAATTTTATGAACACATTCAAAACAAAAACAAAAGAATGAACAAAAATAGGTAAAGTAAACAAATAATGTTTCATGTTTATGAAACAAAAATGAATGGAAAAAATGAAAAAAAAATCTTACCTCTTTCAGCCAATGGAAGCTTGCAAATGAGTAGGAATGAAGTTGCAATACTTGATCAAGCTTCAAAATTAATCTTTCACTCCCTCTATTTGATGCTAGAAGCCAAACTTTTGCACAACCTGCAAGAGAAAAACAGTTGCTTGCAAAACAAATGAGAAAAATAAACTCCATTTTTAGGCCCTGTTTGGTTGAAGAATTAGAATTTGACTCAAAATCTGATTATCTCAAAATAAGGTTTGAAAATTTCAGTTTTGTGTATTTGGAAGATAGTTTGGACCGTTTGATTGACCTGGAAGATGACTGAGACAATCGATCTTCTACATTTGATTGCCAATTTCGAAATTAAAATTGAAACTGAGAAACTCCAATAATACTCAAAACGTTTTGTACAGTAGAAACAACAAGAGCCGAATATTAATATGAGCCGTTATTCACTCCATTCGATGAAGATCCAACAGTGGCAATAAACGAATTCATACTCAGAGGAAGGGATAATTCAGTAAAGGTCAGAATCATACGCTCAGGGATGGAGTCCAGTCAGCAATAATACGTAAAGGGGGCATCATAGCATTACATTAGTAATTACGGTTGAAATGGCGTAAACAATATCTGAAGACAAGGGGAGTATTACGGAATATCCAATCATCGAATTATATTCAGCAATCATTTCATGAATTAAATAATCTTCCTAAAACCATCGAACAAGAGAGGATGATTACTGAAGTCTAGTGGAGCGGCAAGGCATCAGGTTAGAAAATATATCAATGAGCAATATAATAGACTATCGACCAGAAAGAAATAGTGTTATGAATGGAGAAGGAAAAAAAAGGACCAAGAACGTAGCTTACATTCAAATCCATTCAGCACGACCTTCATACAGTCAGCGGGGAATACAATAGCAGATTCAAGTTGAGCGTTGGATTACCGTACAAACACCCAAAATTCAGAAGATGATTTCAAATTCCACCTATTAAGTAGGGAGATAGTGCTGCCGATTTTGGTACCTAAACCGGATTTTGATCTCTGAAATCTGAATTGCAGTTTAGCGTCCCAAACAGCGGATTTGGCAAAAAAGCAGAAGTTCCACACCCAATTCCACCTCAATTCCACTAACCAAACGGGGTGATGTTTTAAAACTCACGTTAAGGGTTTCGTATCACTTTATGGAAGTCATGGACTTGAAAAAATTAAATTTTGCAAAAAATGTTGAAAAATCGGCACCTAGGTGTTTGGGTTTGCCTTGGGTTTTCCCCAGATGATTCGGTGACCCCTGACCAGACCCGCAGGAGTACCAAACAAGGACCGGTATCGGGTTCAAATTAGACTGGTACTGGGTGTTCCAGGGCCAATAGAAAAAAAGAATATTACTGTTCTTCATTTCAATTTTAAGCCTTTCAAGTGCCTTCAATTATGATGCGTATAGCTTAATTTAATTCGTACTAATTACATTGGAACTCACGTGTAATAAATTGGAGTATAACAATGCTATCATTCTTATTCAAATGGTTATATGTTTTATTTACAGTATTCATGATCAGATTTTTTTTTTCACTAGTGCTTATGCCTTTAGGAGATAAATTCCATGTTTTTCTAATTTGGTTGCATTCCATTACTTTAAGCAATTCAGTCAACATTCATATTTTTCAACTTATTTTTCATGGTGATTTCAGATTTTTGAGTGGATGCGAAATCACCCTATGTTTGTCTTTACACCCGATGACTATTGTCTCCAGTTAGATTTGATCGCTAAACTGTATGGCATTGATAGAGCTGAGAAGTATTTTCAAGATCTATCAGTGTCTGCAAAGAATGAAATCACTTATCGTGCTCTACTCAACTGTTATGCCAGAGAAGGATTGATTGAAAAAGTAGAGAATTTGATGGAAAAGATGCAGGAGCTGGGATTTGCTACAACTGTGGATCCTTATAATACGGTGATGGCTTGCTATTTGGCAAGTGGCCAGATGGAGAAGGATCTTTTAACAATCAAGCATTTGAAGAAAATCGATGTACAGCTAAATTCATCTACTTATAGACTCTGGATCAATGCATGTGCTGCTGTGTCTAGCATTGATGATGCAGAGAAGATAGTGGATGAATTAAAATCAATTAATGATGATAGTGTAAATTGGACTGCGTACATTGCTCTAGGAAACATGTACATCAAAGGTGGTCTTATAGACAAAGCAAAATCTGCTTTGAAAGAAGCAGAAAAAAATATTGCTAAAGGTGAGCGCAAAGCATATGACTACCTTATTACCATGAACACCTCTATTGGTGATAAGGAAGAAGTTTACAGGATATGGAATTCCTTAAAAACATCCTTTGATAAATTAAATAAGGATAACTATTTATCTATGCTTTCTTCGCTGGCAAAGTTTCGAGACATTGAAGGAGCTGAGAAGATATTCGAAGAGTGGGAGTCATCAAGATCAAGTTATGATTTCAGAGTCTCTAACATACTTCTTGCTGCATATGTGAGGGGAGGTATGCTGGAAAAGGCTGAAAGTTTTCACAGTCGTATCATAGAGGAAAGAGGTGAGCCAATTCGTAAAACATGGGAAATTCTTGCACAGGGCTATTTAAATAGCAAGCAGATGGATAAGGCAGTTACAACCATGATGAAAGCTTTATCGAGAGTGGGATCTAGTAATTGGAAACCACGTTCTCAAAATGTTGTGGGCATTCTGAAATATTTGGAGGAGCAAGGGAATGTAGAAATTGCAGATTCTGTTTTGAAACTTCTTAGGGATATTCACTTTGTAACTACAGAGATCTACAACTTGTTTCTTTCGATCCGTGTCAAGGCTGGTAAGGATGCTGATGACATATTTGAACAAATGGCGATTGATAAAGTAAGTGCTGATGAGGAAACTGATAGGCTGCGTAAAGTTTTCAATGACAAGAAACCTTCAGGTTAAATGCCAGCAATAATTTGAAATTGGCCACACCATATGGCTCCAGGTTTTCTTATCATTTTCAACTGGTCATATAGTTAGCAAAGATAATAATCCTCAAGTTTGATGACCAGCAAGCACCTTTTGGTTACCAGGCCCAGTAATTATTTTCAACTGTGCCTAAAGTTATTTCCACTACATTTCAATCTTTTATTTTAGCTGTTCTTGTACAGGATGATATCTTAGTTAAGTGGCTGTGTTATGATTTTATCTGCAGAATTATTTAAGATGCATTATTTGCTAGCGATTGTATTGCAGATGATTTTTAACGAGAAGTTCTATGTTTATGGCTTTCTTGCAAGATATTCTGGGGGATGGTGTTAAAATTGTTTATGCTTTTACAAGGCAGCTACGCTGATGTTTCCTATATATGTATCAATATTGTCTCTGGCAAATCTGATTACTATTACCTGAGGCTTTGAGGACATTGAATTAATCACTAAAAACATTTAAATTCAGAACTGTAGAAATGAAAAAACAAAAGCATACAAAGATAACTAACCCATAGCCTGTTTTTCATTCCATCGAAAAACATACAACACAATTGAAATAGCTGGCAGTTGTATAGTAACCAACTGTATTTTACATTCAGTTTTCCAGTCCTTTGGAATACTTAGTCTTTCATTCCTACGAAAGATAATCTGATGGAAATGCTTACAATCACTTATTTTGTTTAAATCTTTATTGTATTTTGGCTAACAATGTTATCTTCCAAAGTAGAAGTCTTATCTCACACGGGATGACTTGGAAGATATGTCTAAATCATTATTGATTTTTTTTAGTTAAATAAAAGACACTCTTATCACTGAAGTGAAATAGAAAATATATTAACTCAACCACTTGGAATTTTTCCCTTCATGTTCACATTGAACCTTCCAAATTAGGCATTAAGCTTAAGGTTCCAAATTAGGCATTAAGTTTAAGGTGCACCTGTTAATGTTTTAATAGCTGCGAGAGAAATCATTATACCTGTGATAATCTGCCATTATGTTCGGGCTGTGTTTTTGTTATGGACACTGTCTCTTATCATTCACTGTGCTCAAAGTGCTTTGAGAAGGATCATAAATAACGTGAGCTGGGATTGTATTTCATGGCTCCGCGTGTGTGATGATTGGCACCGTTTAAGGGCATTGTGGCTATGTGGAGGCATCTTCCTGTCTACCCTCCTCTCATTAATGATAATGATTAATAATGTAACGCAATGTTTTTGGCCTTCTTCGAATAAAGACTCTACAACCATCTTTGAAAGGATTCAAAGATGTATGATTGACAGTTGTTATTCATTGTCGACATTCTTTATCGTAACGGTGGACTCCTTGTATTCTACTGCTCAACTCTTCCATGATTGAAGTCTCTTCATTGAAATAAGTCTCGATGAAGTTGATCGTTGTTTTGTGTTCTATTTTTTTAGCATCCGTGTGTGTGGATGGGTGTTGAGCTTCTTAAGACTGCAACATTATCATGTCTGTGCAGTGTTCATTCTGAGAGCATTTTGTTTTGCAGTTGATACTGTTGTTACAGAACTTCAATGTTCTTGTTTTATGAGTTTAATGCACTAAGTACATAAGTGCAGAGAAAAACTATAATAGAAATGGTCGACAACACTTTGTTTTTTGGGGCTAAGAAAATCGAGACGATATCTTTAGTTCAAGGAGTAGCTGTGAGATACATGAACCTGTTATTTTATTCCGTTAAGTGCCAAGTCTGTGAATAATATTATCAAGGCTTATTGATTCAAAGTTTTGTTGTCTTCAAGCTTAAGCGAGAAATCCTTGCAGTAGTTTTGAGAATTCAATAAAGGGATCTATTTTTGGTTGTGACTGGGTTTTTTTCATGAGTAGGAGAGTTTTCCCAGGATAAATATTTGTGTCATTTGTTCTTACATTTTTCTGAGTTTTTGTTTATTGCATTCTTGTATTTTGGTTCCAAACTTTAACATGGTATCAGAGCGGGTCTAGTAAAGATCCTGAATCAAAATAAGAAATTTGGGAATTTAAGAAATTCAAGAATTGAGGGATTCTTTTGAGATCATATAGCTGAAGAAGCCTTGGAGGTAGATGTGCCGGTGTTCAATTTCTCTCTCTGCTTGCACTATAATTTTGTGATGGCGAAAGATTTTTTGCTGGATTGTGAGGAAACTGAGACAATAAAGAGATAAGTATTTTATTATTATATCTTTGAATATGGATCATGAATTTTTTTGTAGTTATTATTAATTCATGTTATTTCATTGGGAATAGTGTAAGCTTTTAGCATTAATCTGGCTGTTTCTCTTCATGATAGGTTGATTCTATAAATTATTATTAATCTCTCTTGGTTGCAGGACAAATCGAGAAGTAGAGGGATGATGAGAGATTTCATGCAAAGTCATGCAATCTAAAGAAATGAACAAAAAAGAGGACTTTGTTTACAGTGGCACATAACATTATTGAAGAGGAAGAAATGACATTCAGAGGGAAACTATTCAACTGCAGAAATAAGACTCAGAGGGAGCTTGAGTGGCAGGTGTAGAATGCCATATCCTTTGCAAAGGACCAACAAGCTTGTGTAGCAGTGTGAATACAAAAGCTCTTTATTGGACTAACATTGGAGCCAATTTCTTGGTATTGTGATAATCGAAACTATGAGAATGCTACCCCTGTTGAGAGGGAGTCTTAGCTAAGATGGAGTCTCACCATGCTGATGATATTTTGTGTTTTAATGAGTTCTTCTTTGCAAGAGAAGTTCAAGCTGAAATCCCTTGTTAATGCATTCTTTTTTGCGGGAGAAGTTTGAGGTGAAAACCCTTGTTCCACCCTTTGCGAGTAGGCAAAGTGGTAATGCATTCTTCTCTCTAAGAAGTTTGAGGTGAAAGCCCTTGAACCATCTTTTGCGAGTAGGTATGGTGGAACCACCCTCTGGGAGTAGGCAAGGTGGTGATGCATTCTTCTCTGGGAGAAGTTTGAGGTGAAAGCCCTTATTCCACCCTCTCGGAGTAGCCATGGTGATTGTTATGATTGAGATGACAATATTATGTTGAGAAAATATGTGATGAGATTTTGTTATTGACACTTTTAGTTGCAGCTTAATTGTGCTTGTCAAGTTGAGACGACACTTTTAGTTGCAACTTCATTGTGCTTGTCAAGTTGAGACACTCTATGACATTTGAATGATCTCTCTCTTGCTAAGAGGGAGTGTTAATGTTTTAATAGCTGCGAGAGAAATCATCATACCTGTGATATTCTGCCATCATGTTCCGGCTGTGTTTTTATTATGGACACTGTCTTTTATCATTCACCGTGCTGAAAGTGCTTTGAGAAGGATCGTAAATAACGTGAGTTGCAATTGTATTTCATGGCTTCGCGTGTGTGATGACTGGCACCATTTAAGAGTATTGTGGCTATGTGGAGGCATCTTTGTGTCTACCCTCCTCTCATTAATGATAATGATTAATAGCTGCGAGAGAAATCATCATACCTGTGATATTCTGCCATCATGTTCCGGCTGTGTTTTTATTATGGACACTGTCTTTTATCATTCATCGTGCTGAAAGTGCTTTGAGAAGGATCGTAAATAACGTGAGTTGCAATTGTATTTCATGGCTTCGCGTGTGTGATGACTGGCACCGTTTAAGAGTATTGTGGCTATGTGGAGGCATCTTTGTGTCTACCCTCCTCTCATTAATGATAATGATTAATATTTTAACGCTATGTTTTTGGCCTTCTTCGAATAAAGACTCTACAACCATTGTGAAAGGATTCGAAGATGTATGATTGACAATTGGTTATTCATTGTTGACATTCTTTATCGTAAAGGTGGACTCCTTGTATTCTACCGCTCAAACATTCCATGATTGAAGTTTCTTCATTGAAATAAGGCTCGATGAAGTTGATCGTTGTTTTGTGTTCTATTTTTTGAGTAGTGTGTGTGGATGGGTGTTCAGCGTCTTAAGACTGCAACTTATCGTGTCTGTGCGGTGTTCATTCTGAGAGCATTTTGTTTTGCAGTTGATACTATTGTTACATAACTTTAATGCTCTTGTTTTATGAGTTTAATGCACTAAGTACACAAGTGCAGAGGAAAACTGTAATAGAAATGGACCAACAACACTTTGTTTTTGGGGCTAAGAAAATCGAGATGACATCTTCAGTTCAAGGAGTATTTGTGAGATACGTGAACCTGTCATTTTATTATGTTAAGTGCTAAGTCTGTGAATAAGCTAATCAAGGCTTATTGATTGAAAGTTTTGTTGTCTTCAATCATAAGCGAGAAATCTTTGTAGTAGTTTTGAGAATTCAATAAAGTGATCTATTTTCGTGTGTGGCTAGGTTTTTCCCTTGAGTAGGAGGGTTTTACCAGGATAAATATTTGTGTCATCTGTTCTTACGTTTTTTTGAGTTTCTGTTTATTGCATTCTTGTATTTTGGGTCCAAACTTTAACAACACTAACCATCTCTCTTTAAAACTATGCTTCCACAAGTGTTGGGAACAGTCAATGGACGGTGGGATGTGTTTTTGTATAGCGGTCATGTTTAGCCACTTTTTGGGGGATAACAAGGGATAATCTAACAAATAGTTTGAAAATATAAAAAATATATAAAAAATATAAATATTTATATTGATAAAACATTTGTTGTAGACATTTTAGAAGCTTAATATTTAACATTAGATTTAGACTTGGATTTCATTTGAGAATCAACAAACAAATTAACAAATTAACAAATTTTAAATATGTGCATACATATTATATAGGAATTATAATAAAATGATCAAGTGTTGCAAGTTAAAACTATAAAATGACAAAAACATAGAAGATATATGGCTGGCCCTTATATAAATCAACAAAATTCAAGTGGTTTTGAAATCATAGCTTGAGTTTGACTCATAATGTTTTATTGTTGTGTCTGAGTCTGCCTAAGTAAGATGCTCCTTGCAAAACCCTAGTAGGGCCCATGCTATGAATTCTTGCATCATTTGCCCAAGCAAGCTATCAAAGCTAACATAATTTTTTTTTGGCTAGGAGAGTCAATATCAACATATCTTATTACTTGTGCAATAGGCTTAATGAAGGAGCACACATATCTATACGTGCAAACATGTTACAAAAATTAAAATCTTCAAAAAAGAATGGAAATGTCATAAGTTTTGATTATAGGTAAAACCGGGTTTTGAAGGGGCCCCAAAACCCTTTACAAACATATTTTGAAGGGGATCTGGAACCCCACTAAAAAGAAACACTGCAACAGATAAAACAACTAAAACTAGCAGCCCAAAACTAGCCAACCAACAACAAAAAAAAAGAACACTAAAACATTAGTTGCCAAGTAACCAGAAATGAAAGCCTAAGCCTCACATCAGAAAGATTATAGAGGTTTTAAGGCTCCCCAAACCATTATCCAGGGTTTTGACATGGATCCCTAAACCATCAGGGTCAACCAAGGGATTTCTCACAAAATAAAGATAAGAAATGAAACAATCTCCACCAGAGGACCAACCAGTCCCAAAACTTGCCTTCACCCATAATAAAAAAATAACTAGCCACCAGGATGGGCCCTTTAAAATTATCACCATCCACCCACAAACTCCTAAAAACAACCAACAAAAGGAAAGCACCGAAAATCACAAAAGGAGGGCAACAAGAGATTCCCTCACCCACAACAGAGGAACCAAACCTGATTCCCCTAACCAAGACCACCTACATCATAAGAGATAAACTTTGGCATCCTCTAGCATTATGTTGGCACCACAACAAAGGCCTCTTATCCTCAACATGATACGACTCATCCCCCAACCACTTCCAACACGGATACCAATAGCACAAGAATCAACCCGAGTGGGAGTAATTCTTTCAAAGTTCACTGGTATGATCACCGAGGGTTTTGTCATGGACCCCACATCTTGATAACACCTGTATCCCACAAGAGGAGCTTCCCAGCTGCTAGTCCTAATGTCTCCAAAGGCAACCCACCCCACCTCAATAGGAGTGAACCCCACCTCAATAGGGTAAATTGGAGACACACCAACAAGAGGGAAAAAGATACCTCTGCCAATCCTAGGATCAGAAGGAGAAAGGGCCGGATCAAATCCAAAGATATCAGACACTTGTTCACCGCCAAGGGGGGGACTCCACCTCCATAAGAAACCACAAGGGGGAAAGAAACGAAACCGTCAGCATAATCCTCAAAATGCATCACAAGAGTAACCCAAACTTCTTGAAATTTAGAAGACCATCCAACCATCGAACGCTGCTCCAAAAGGTAAACTGTGAGAGTATAAGAGCAGTAACTAGATATCCATCCTAAAGACCCCAATAGGGCCTTCACACAACAACCTAAAGACCCCATCAAGGCCTTCAAACGCCAAAAGGCCCAAGCTCAAAAATACTTTCCATACATGCCTCAGAAGGTAGTCGATAAGAACCCAGCCTGAGAAAGATTTGGCTTCAACCAAGCACTTGACCGACACCATTGGGCTATCAGATATTCACTACATCTACCAAAAGAAATCCAATGCCACGAGCATTCTGCCCCCAAGGGCTTAACCAACCCACATCCTCTTTCATCTTGCAGTTGCACAGAGCTCAAGAGAGCACGTAGTCTCCAAACATGGGCAAGAAGAAGGTTCAAAGAGCCGCGAAGAAGCTCAACCGCACCAAGGGCGTTGTCGTCCCCATCCCAGTCCTCACCACTGTCTCCTCCATCCTCCGCCGCAGAGAAGGCCTCTGCACTACTGCTCGATACCGTGGAAACCCTAGCTCCACAGGTCCTTCTGTTCCCGCCTGCTCGCTCATTCCAAATTAGGAAATGTCATAAGTTATAAATATTTATAAATTAACATTTTAAAAATTAATAAAATTAGCAATGCCAATTTTCTTACTTCATTGTGGACCACAAATTATCATCAAGGAACTTTTGTTTCACTTCTTCCTTCTAGTGTGTTTGCTTTTGACCAACTACCCTACTCCTTATAAACCACCATTAGTTGTAAGACATCTTCACTTCAAGCATCCTTTCTAACTCAATGAAGTAGCTGACACATCTAATATCCATGGTTTGAGGAATTCCTCCCTTAAAAAAGTTTTGAACAAAGCAAGTAAAGTATGATGGTTGCAAATGAATATTTGCATTTCTTGCCTTTGACACCACTGGCTTCATTCAATCTATCTTTCCAATGTTCTTTGGGGTATTGTTCAATCCATGAACATAACATGGGGCCCTAAAATTGTGTTTTATTAGCATCCTCCATCAAGCCATTTAAATTACATACGTGGGTTGAATTAGTCACTACCTATAAAACATTAGAGGCTCTTGCCTCTTTTACGACATTTTTCAAAATTTAAAACTAGAAGTTTGTTTCTATTTTTCTCTCTAAACAATCAAATTAAGAAAATAAGAGCTAATTGAACTTGTGGCAAAAATATTGATGAACCAAATATTTTTGATATTGGTCCATCCATCAATAATGTTGAAGGGTCCATCTCTTATCCAAGTTTATCTCATCTATTTGATCAACACTCACCTTAGAATATTTTCTATCAAGAAGTGTAGTAGCTTATGTTCTTTAGGTGGAACAAATGCGAGAGTTGTGATTATCACATTTTTGAACATTTGTTTAAATATGACAAACGTCCCACATGAAATGCTACGACATGAGCTTAAAAAAGCTTAGCAATAGAGGAATCAACCTCATCTAGTGATTGTATAT
>MU227788.1:891755-902008 GCA_018584345.1 Thuja plicata
TGGTTGCCATACTCTTGTGAGTTCTAAGTATATTCTTTCTTGCATTTGAACTTCAATCTCCTTACTATCACTACTCATTTTTTCTCATGACTTTTTGGCTAAGAATTTAAAAGAAAGCTATAAGTATAAATAGAAAAAAAATAAACTGACAATGCCCTCCCTATTTGTAAAAAAATTGAAAAAAACTTGAAACAATGCAAAATAAATTGAAAACAAATTTAAGATGAAGAACTAACCTCTAATAGATGATCAAATTTCCTAATCTTCTCTTTCAGATGTTGTTCTCTCCTTTTCCAATTGCTGACTTCTAACACAAGTTTTTTTTTTGATAGGTAAATGGCTAGAGCCCAATTATTTTTATTGATCAATAACCTATTCACAACCCTAATAAATAAACAATAAACACCATTGTTGGGGAGCGAAACCTCTAACACAAGTTTTGCAAATATCAAAATAAGATTATTATATTTGCTTCTTGTTGTTTTGGTTTATGGATTTAGATGTTGTTTAAAGGGGTAAGAGGATCGTTGTGCTCCTTTCCATCCCCTTTTAATTTCAAGTTTTTTTTGAACTCGTGTCCAAATACTATTGGGTTGTAGGGGATGGTTAACCATCTCTTGGCCTACCTTGTCAAATACCCATTTTTGGTGATGAAAGGAGATGAGAAAGGGACATTTTTCTAGGTGTCCCCACATCCTTCAAACGTCCTGTGCAATGAAGCAAGGGCATTAGGATAGGGGATGTATCTCTAGGGAGCATTGGTTAAAATGTTAATTTAGAGGAAGCTGACTTAAAAAAAATGTTGACTTGTAATGTTCATTGCACTGGGGTGAATGGTTTCTTAACAGGTCTTGCTCTCTTGTAGATTTTGGTATGAGTGTTATCACATTCGTACTGGGAACACATCAAATTGGAGGAACTCCAATTTGTTTGGAAACAAATGGGAGTCCTTGAGAAGAGTTGTTAAGCTAATATTCTAATTTTTATTTTGGAATGCCATTTCCTAAAATTTCTATTTTTCACTAGAAAGGGAGTGTACTAAGATGCAAGTAGAGTGATTTGCTTTGGAATGTTTTTTGAATTAAGGTAACATCAGGTTTTGAAGGGGCCCCGAAACCTTGTACAAAATAGACACAAAAGATTTTCAAAAATGCCCTCTAAACGAAACGGGTCAAGACCATAGTGAGGGTTTTACAATAGGCACCCACAACCTTGAAGAAACAATACATGGAACAACCTTCATGCAAACCCAAGCTAAAGACAAATCCAAGCTTAGGATTAACCTTTAGCACCCTTTTGATGGGAACGAAGAGTCATATCAAAAGAAGAGGACATCTTTAATTTTTTTTCCTTCAACAGTAATCCAGCCCTCTTCAACTCTAGCCGCCTGATCCTGCCAATGCGGAGGATCATCAACCACACCGAAGCGAGCAAAGCTACCAGCAGGGGTAGCCAAAATACCAGTAGAACCATCAAGAGAAGCATCCACAAAACCATTAGCAGTCATCACCCCCGCAGCACTAGGGGATACCAGAGACACAACCCCCACCAAACCAGGTGACGGTACTACTGGGGAGGCATTCACCGGAGAGCACATAGGAGCCACAACCAAACCAAGAGGAGGAGGGACCTGCGCAACCACCTGGGATAAACTTTTCGGCGGGACAAGCTTCTTTTCCACCAAATAGTGTTGAGCAGAAGCACCGTTACACCAAGGTGCATTAGTTTTCTTTTTACCCAATCCACATTGAGCAGCCATATGCCCAGTTTTAAAACACCTTCTGCATATGAAGGGAATCCCTTCATAATCCAAAGACTGATTCCATCTTCATTTAGAGGAGTTGATCACTATTTCCGCAGGAAGACCCTTAGAAGGATCAATATCCACAAGAATGCGAGCATAAGTAGAGTGGAGAATGTCAGAAGAATCACCATCCACCAATAAAAATTCCCCAAGAGCATTACCAATCCCCTCAAACAGAGAGTCGATCCATAAATGTAGGGGAAGATTAGGAAGACGGACCCATATAGGAAACCCGATGAAGGAATTTGAAATGGGGTTAAAATCGATATTCCAGGGCTTAACCATGAGCTTGAATTGATCCTCCCGGTTGAAAAAATGTTTGCACAACAAATTATTTCTGTCGAAAACATCATCAAATTTTGCTATAAAATACCCTTTAGCCAAGGGAAAAATGTGCACCATATCCACGAGGATAGGCTCCCAATGACTAGAGATCCATTCATGAAGCTTCAGGAGGCTAGGCCAAAAACCTTTGAACCTACAAATCAAGGCATGAGAAGAAAAAATAGAGATGTTGTGGTCTATTTCCTCCACCTCCACATCAACCACGATGGAGATTGGATTAGAAACAAGAACAAGCCCACGGTTTGCTCCCAGATTCAACGCATCATCTGCCCTAGCAGCAGAGGAGGGCTCCGCAAACACCACACGAGGGCCCTTAATCCCTCCTTCCTTACGGAGGCAGAGGCCGAAACCCCTGAAACCCGCCTAGAAGCAATATCCTCCCTCCCAGCAGAAGTAGCAGGCTCTGCACCCACACCACTGGATGACGGACCACCAAATGACAGAGGCCGACGACCAGAGGGGAGCACCCGTTAAGGCGCGCGAGAAAAACTCCCTCATTATCCAACTAAAAAACTATTCTAGAAGGGGTTTTTTCACATAATGACATGGTATGACCCTAGACCAAAAGCATTGAAAGAGTAACTAGACATGATCCAATAAATTCTAAATCAAAATGGATTATAAGAGCCTGAAAGTAACAAATGATATCTATACTTGTTCAGAAATGTGGACTCCATCAACAAAGGCTGCATCGGCGGCAGGAGCCCGAGCTTCATCAGCCAAGGCTTGAACAGCTGCGACAGAAGCCCTAATTGCATTGGAATGTTAACTTAGATTACAAGCGTCCCAATGAGAAATTGAGAGGATCTCGTTTAACATAAGGATTTTGGAATTTTCTAAATTTTTGTATTTTGCAAATATCAAAATGACTTTTTTTTTGCTTCTTGTTGTTTTGGTTTATGAATTTAGATGTTTTTAAAAGGAGTAAGGGGATCCTTGTGGACCTTTCCATCCCCTTTTTAATTTTCAATTTTTTTGAATTCGTGTCCAAATGCTATTGGGCTATAGGAGATGGTTAACCATCTCTTGGCCTACCTTGTCAAATACCCATTTTTGGCGATGAACGAAGATGAGAAAGGGACATTTTCTAGGTGTCCCCACATCCTTCAAATGTCTCGTGCAATGAAGCAAGGGCATGTGGACATGGGATGCATATCTAGGGAGCATTGGTTTAAATAGCAATTTAGAGGAAGATGACTAAAAAAGTTTGTTTTGACTTGGAATGTTCATTGTAGTTGGCTAGGTGAATGGTTTCTTAATAGGTCTTTCTCTCTTGTAGATTTTGGTATGAATGTTATCACCTTCTTGGTGGGAACACATCAAATTGGAGGAACTCCAATTTGTTAGGAAATAAATGACATCCCTTAAGAAGAGTTGTGAAGCTAATACTCTAATTTTTATATTGGAATGTCATTTCCTGAATTTCTATTTTTAACTATAAAGGAAGTGTCCTAAGATGCAAGTAGAATGAATTGCTTTGGAATGTTAACTTAGATGACAGGCGTCCCAATGAGAAATTGAGAGGATCTAATTTAACGTAAGGATTTTGTAATATTCCATATTTTTGTATTTTGAAGATTTTAAGTGTTTCAGTGCAGCTTTTTGGGGTTCAAATTTGTTAAATGAAGTTGCACCTTTTTGACATTTTGTATATGCACTCAACATTCTAATTCTTTTTGAATAATACAGGAGTGTGATATCAAAGTTAGTGGGACAAGATGGTCTTTCTATTTAACATTGTCAAAACTTTCTACCTGATTAGTGCCTAAATCAATCAATCTTCTTGTGAAACAATATGCTTTTATGCTTCTATAACTTGACTTTTGATGAATATATTCTCTTACACTTGTTTGGCTTTTTTTTTTTCTTCTAAAATTATGTCAACAAAATCATGTGTATGGATGGTGGGAATATTCATTTTTCTTTCAAATGGTTTATGGATTGCAGACCTATCTATAGTAACACCTAAATTAGAGTACCACATTTTCTCCACTAGTTTGGAATTGATTCGTTTAATGCAATTTTGCAAAATGAATGTGATTGACAATCAAGGACTCCGAGATTCCCTTTTGAAGTAGTCAAACCTTTATAAAGCTTTTGAATGGGTTGGTGGTATCTTCTCTTTATTGGTTCTAATCCATTAAGAATGGGGTTTCCTGTTTGCGAAGTTTCTTTATTGGAAATTTTTAACAAGTATAATTTGTTCCACGATAAAACTAACATTATGCATTTATTGGTTCTCCTTCATTGATTGTTTTCTTGTAAAAAAATTAGTACACATTTTAGGATTTTGAAAGCAACTATGTATGATGGCACTAATAACAACTACAAACTTAGCGTTGGTCAAAGTTGGTTTTGGAGGAGTCACCTTTGGAATAATATAGAACTAGCCACCTAAGGTGATAGTGGTGACCATGGAAAAAATTTCACTACCTTGAAATTAATGCTTATTTTTTTTCAATTTCATGGTCATACACCTTCGGTATTTTTAAGTTGAAAATTATTTAATTTTACTAAACTTAAATGCAAAAATATTTGTAACATTTTAATAAAGTTGAGGTCTAAATTAGAAGCTAGACATTGAAGCATGGTGGCCACATAGTTAAAAGGTTCTAAAGCTTTAAGGAGGAGGCATTCATTTGAGAAAAGTGAAAGTTATAAAGTATGCTCTTCAAAAATGAATGAGAATATTTCTTGGAAAAAAAAAATCTTAGGTTTATGAATGCTTTCGTTTAACCATTTTGTGGTCTCTATCTAGACATAGGTATTTTAGTGAGTAAATGTAGAATATTGATGTGGATGATGATCACACTGATGTTTCTTTCAATGATCCATATATTTTTGTATTATAAATAAACATGGAGAACATCCTCTCTTTGCATATCTATTCTTTGAATGTGTGCATATTAAACTAGACAATCATTGTCAATGGCAATATCAAGTTGTTGGCTAATACATATCAACTTTGATTCATTTAACAAACTTTATACATATGATAACATATTATTAGTGGCAAATTGAATATCTTGGTGTTTTGTGATATTAAGCCACTATAATAATTAGCATTCAAAATAAGCACATAGATTTTCCCTTACTCCATAGCTATGAGTGGAAGAGATGTTCCTCCAAATTTGACGGGGAAACTTGTGTCACAGTGACGATGAAGTTGGGTTAACCTCTACGATTTGAATTTTGTGTGTGTCTAAATTGGTAGTGTTGTGTATGTTGAGTAGTGTTAGCGCACATGCTTGTATTAGAGAGTTGGCTTTATATCTCAACCATTAGTGTTTGAGGCCTTGGATCACATTCTGAGATCTTTGAGTCCTTTATTGAATGAAGTCTTGATCAAAAACACTTTGAGGGAAGACATGGATGTTGTTGATGATGAGCACACAATTATACTGAGGTGGGATGAATTGTATTGCCCTGCCAAGGAACCCTCAGAACTAAGAGTAAAGCATGCATGAATTATTTTTTGGAACAATTACATTAACACATGTAAAATATATTACGACCCTGCTAACATCATAAGCATAAAATAGATCGATTGCTTCACAATCGTGCACAAATAGAAGTCTTGACACACTTCCAAAGGTTCCCCAACACTCTACTACACAATCAAAATGGAATTCACACGCTCCTCAAATAGCCTCAATAACCTGGACTAGGTTCAACAATCTTCCTACTAAGCCAAGCCAATCCAAGACGCACAACTACCCATAGAGGAGACCAGGTCAATCCTCTGAATCTATCTAGCCACACAATTTGTTTTAAACACTAAATTAAATGTTCCTACTATGTTTAATCATACAAATTCATCCACCATTAATGATTACACGAGAGCAATAAGAACCATCATAAATGCAAGTACAAAACACGTAAAAAATATCCATGATCCGCAATTTAACTTACAAAATAAACAAGCAGAGGCACTGGAATGCAGTCATAGGTGCTAAACAGTAGGTGCAAGTGCCAAAACACTAAAAAAATCCAGTCCAAAGGTTGGTAGAGCATTGACACTAAAATCCAGGCGCTAGCACCAAAAAGCTTAGGTACTAAAACTCCTCAACACATGGGCTCGTAAAAGTCAATTTGTTCCTAACCGGTGGCCTGATTAGTCTCAAACCAACAGGGGAGAAGGCAGTCTTTCCCAAGTGGAGGCATTGATTATCTCACGTTCTTAAAGATAGCCTGAGGCGCTAATTTGTCGAATTCACCCATAGACTTAAGAAATTGTAGTCTAGAACTATACCGACTCTAACATATGGCTAAATATATATCTTCCCCTTCCTTTGATGTACAATGACATGATCATCTATGCCTATAAACTCAACTTTAACATCTACACTAATTTACCTCATAATAATGGCATAATTACAATGTCCATTACAATATCCATCAAGGTACGTAACATGAGTACATGTATGAAATTGAAACAAAGAGAGAGATGAAGAAGTGTAGTGGAGCCTGCATCAAAGTTTGTGAAGTGTTCATTTGTAAACTGGTCCCCAAGAGTGACTTGTTACGCCACCCGACCATGTGGTATCCTCGGGTCCACCCACCCTACTCACGAAGATAGTAAAATGGTCTAAGCAATAATGTAACATAAACACAAGGAGGAAAGGTAGGATTACACACGCCATAAAATGCATCCTCAACTATTCCAATAGTATCATAATACAATGTGACCTTATGCAATAGCCATTTAGAGGGAAGACACTAAGCTAAGGTTATAAGGATGACTACCCAAAAATCATACAACACTTTCTCAATGAGCAAGAACATTAATCACAAAAAGACCAACACCAAGAATACGGGCATGCCATATACAAATTCAGATGGGTCTCTAGCCCAATGTACCAAAGCAACCCCAATCCATAAGACTAATCGTTACATTCACAAGTCGACTAAAGAAAATCTATTGTTTGATAAGACAAATCATTGCATGTGCAGGTGTTGATCGATTGATACATGTGTGGACTTTAAGGATAGTTACAACTCAGTAAGACCAATTGCTACATGTATGAGCTTATCTCAAGACAAGACCTATCATTACATGGTGGGCTCACAAGGGAATTACTGCATCACAAGACCAATTGCTACATGTGTTGATTGGTTGCTAGATGTGCGGGCTTACAAGGAAACTACAACATTGTAAGACCATTTTCTACGTTTACAAGCTTATCATGTAAAATGACCTATCGTTACATGACAGGCTTACAAGACCTCAAACTATCCAACAAATCATTAACATAAATATTACTTGACTTCTCTATTCACCACATTCCATAACACTAAGCCACTTTTACAATCCAAAGGAAAACATGCACAAGTAAGTTCAATTGACCTTCAATCTAATAGCAAGAACCCCTATGTGATCCCAAAACATTTGGTGCACCAAATATTATATAATAGCTCATATAAACACATCACCACAAAGAATTCAACCTTAAAATGACAAATGTGCAATCAAGCACAAACACACTCAATCAACCTCTATATTGAGAGTTCGGATCCCAATGGATCTCAAATGCAAAATCCACATAAAGTATTACTCCACATTTGATAACCATAAAACAAACATCAAATTCTAATTTCGGCAAAATGTCATTCAAGGTTCAAAACAGTCTGGAAGACCATCGCCGTTGATGGACATCAAAAAACACTAAAAAAATCAAACATAAAATTACGCAAATATGGGAAACCCATTGATTCCCAAGTGAACATCATCATATTCATCCAATAAAATCCATATTACATTGATACATAGAAACAAGAAGCATAAGAGTATATATAAACCCTCATTTCACATACAAAATATGGATATGCCCAAACTGGCCTCAAATCAAATTAATTACGTAGAGAAATACAATAAAACTATCCGCAACCATTTACAACCAACAAGAATCAATCCAATTGAAAACAAGGGAGGTAATTCAATTCTACCTTAAAGTGGAGAAAAACACCAAGATGGGGAAAAAATTGCACACACACTGCAAAAGACAATGAGAATTTTGGCAACCGAAAATAATCCAAACACAAAGAATAACCACAAAATCTAACATCAAAAACCCTTCTCTACCAAAAGAAATTGATTTTATCCATGAAGGTTTTGGAGAGCAAATTCCAATATAACAAAAATCAAGTTAGTCATAAGAACTCTCTTTTTAAAATATAAAGACATTTTCCCCAAAAGCCAATAATGGCTAAAATCAAGTAACTTAAAAATCCATTAAATCAAATGCCAATTAAACTCTCCAAAACTCCCAAAAATAATTAAATTAATTCCAATTAATTTAAATACGTATATGACATATTTACCAGTAAATAATAACTTTTACCTTTAATTACTTTAAACCACGTTTTAATTTAAATAACACAACCACGACCACTGTGAATAACTTGACTATGCACAAATAATTTATTGGTCTAACACAATATGCTAGGGTAGTTGAACACCACCACACGGTAATCAGACATGTATGTATATATAATATGGAAATTGTATCTCAAGAATGCGAACGACAAATAGGTTGGATAACATGAATTGGCCAATATAACTATCTTCAATTTAGCCACTGTCAGGATATTATAGACACACTTAGACCTGTAAAGCCAGGTGGAGTTGATGCCTGGTACCTACCATCTTTCAAACATTCACACATCAAGTGTACCTACTCATGTATAAGTAGCCAAAGCACATATAAAATAATCAAATAACTGAATCAAATGAAGGGGAATTTCAACAATGTAATCATTCTTATGTGCTCGAATGTTACAACATTTTCCCTTTCATATCTAATCATCAATCAAAATATCATGATATCAATCTTATTCAACTTATGCATTTAATTAAAATTTTACAACAATAATGAGCATAAATCAAATCCGTGAACCAGATAATAATAAAGCATGATCAACAACAATATCTCAATAAATCATCAACACCAGATCAATATATGATCATGTAATCACATCATCTCAATATAGTCATAACATTCTAAACGAATCAACACAAAATCACATTAAGATCAATAAAACCCAAAATATCTTATTAATGCAATCCAAACATCCCTCCTTGTCAACCGTCATTCGATACTAGGCACAAGGAATAATCAAATGAGAGAGGCACTCCATGAATCAATATAACAACAATCTTTAAAATTTCAAAATAAATACCATAAGCATATAAATTGCACAGTAACAACAAAATAAGATGCAACAATCACACAACACAAAGAAAATATGAGATTTATGTGGAACTATTGCGAGAGAATGTGTGTGGGTGTGGGTGTGTGTGTGTGTACATAGGCACATATACCACCTTACAAACTTTGTTGATATCAATCTAGAGAGATACCAATCTTGACTAAGAGACAAACTTCTTCAATTTGTAGGCACCGACCTACTGGACACCAACATAGTGAGAGACGCCAATCTCTTCTTTAGGAAGCAACAACTTCCACAACGTAGTTCTTTAATGAATGATGTATATCTTGATCTTCTTCCATTAATTCATTCCATGATTTTTCATTAATCATAACATGCTCGTATGATTAGACATTAATAATTTCTTCCACTAATTCATCTTTATACTCGCTCATAAATGCTTTATCATTTGATTGATCTCTATCTATGTTTACTCCTTACTTGCTTTCTTTAAATGTTCAATTGATTTTACTTTTTAATTTTCCATACTTCATTCTCTTTCAATTTTACATTTACCATTATTACAAATATGCTATAAGCTCTTCTTACAATTCTGCCATAAGTTCTTTTTAAAAATTTGCAATAGGTCCTTGTCACAAATTTGCCTACAACTTCTTTGATGATCTTTGTCTTCTCATTTGCAGATCTCTATATGTAAGTATGGAATATACTTTTATTTCTCACATATTTTTTTTCCTTGGTAATATAAGTTTTTTATTCAAAATATAAAGCAACATTAATTACATTTCATTTATGTTCATATCATTCCACTAGTACATTTGACCTCAATTTTCGACGGCAATTGGTCGAAATTTCGACAGTAATTGGTCGAAATTTACGACCAAAACGTTCGTCGGTCTTTTTTTGTCGAAGTTTCGACGTATTTATAATTGGT
>MU227788.1:902108-912906 GCA_018584345.1 Thuja plicata
CTCCATCTGTTGGACGGATACCATGGCCAACAAGAGCGGTTTTGCTTGGCCAGTGGACGGGATCCTGCTCTTGTCAACAAGGCAGCTGATTTCTTGCAAGACCATTTCCATATCCCGCCCTTCTCATGGAACCAAAAATTCTGAATTTCCCAAAACTCAAACGACATCCGCACTGAATAGGAAGTGGCGGTAATAGGAAGTGTAAAACGAAGTTAACTTTTCTTTTTTTTTATTTTTATGCACGTGTTGGTCGAAATTTCGACCAACACGGGCATAAAAGTAAAAAAAAGAAAAGTTAACTTTTATAATGCGACCAAATAAAATAATTTTGCAAGTTGGTCGAAAAGTTTGGTCACAATTTGGGGTCAAATCTATTAGTGTTCTAACATACATATTCACCTCCTAATCTATAGTCTCCATATTACAATATCTGGTGGGATGACAACTCCACCATATTATCAAAAGTCGAACGCCTGAGCCAAAACTATGTTCAATAATAAACAAAAAGACCTTAGAAATCAAAAGGATGCATTTAGACTATGCGTTTCTCCGACATTAAAAAACATAAAAAAAACCTGTCTCCAACCCATGTGTAAACATCTTACTTTCCCACGACATCGTCCATCAACAAAACATCATCGAAGTCCTGGGCAAAATAGCTACAGGATTTTTACAGCCCATCTCCCCAGAAAATAGCTTGTCCTAGCCAAATTTCTTGCTATTACATTCTTCTGATTCTTCTAACGACTCCAACAGAGCGCCTTCGCTGAGGAATTCGCATGTTCAGGGTTGCACCATCTGCATTCCTGGGAGCCGAGCGATTTCTGATTGCAACTTTAATACTCTCCCACCCAATCAGACGTTCAATTTTCTAGTCTCCTTTATCAACTCCCCGCGACCATCGAATGAATGGGAGTAAGCCTTCCACCATAGCCACAACTTCATCTACAATGTCTTCCGAGAAGTCAAAACCTTTGCCCGACTAGGCCCAATTTAGGAAGGTTTCCATCTCTCCAAGCACATCATTATCAAACAGAGAGTGCATTACTTCCCTGATTTCATCATTTTCTACACTTAGTTCTAGAGCCCAGGAAAGGATCATAGAAGTGATATCTACATTAAGTCTGCCTATGTGAATAGCTGTTATGAATCTGGGTTCCAACATTTCGAATACAACTTCCTCCAGCTCCCTGCTAGACCAACGCAACAATTTCCTTAATCTTTTCACCGTGACAGGTGCAAAGAAACCTTTCTGCTGCTTATGCTTTCCTGGCTTCAAAGTAAATGTATCCTCCATAGTGCTAGAGATTCCTACACACTTAGAAGATGCACGCCAAGGGAAGCTTTCTGCAATAACGTTAGAAAAACAACATACAAAGGGAAGCTATAAATAGAAAGATTAAACACTGGTTTGGCATGAATTCATATGGGCGTTTAAATAAACTCTACAACAATGATGATGTTGAGAGGCTCGCCTTAACATAAAGGCTACACCACCTCCTAGTGTCCCTTCCTTACGTCACCTCAGATTACTGGAAGCCAAAAGGTTTACTCTTGATGACTTCATTTTAAGTGTAATAATAAAACACCATGCCCTGCATTGATTGTGATATGATGAACATTTGGCCTTGTCTAAATGAAAGTGTCCATTTAGCCTGCTACACAAGTCTACATCCCCAATGATCGCCACAAAAATCCCACTTCAGATCTCCAACCTGTTTTATGACAGCTGACGAGACTCCTTTCAGAAAATCCTGACACTTCCATCACCTTAAAGAACTTTGCGTTAATTGCTAAAGCCACCGTAGTGATCCTCTTTAATGATCATGGTTAAAATAATCACATACTTGACATCCAAGTCCTCAATGACCAAATTACAAAGATTTTCAAATTGAGAATATCTAACCCTTTAAAAATTCGCGGCCCAATTGGATAGTATGTCTGCATCCAAATTCCCCCCTCTATTGACATGAGAAATTTTATAGCCTTCGAATTGTTTCAGAAGGTCTAATATTAAGTTAATTGGAGATTGTAAGTGCCAAGTTGCGATATTCTTTTTAATAATTGCAGATACAATAATTGAAGAGTCGCCCTCTAAATGAAGTTTTTTAACACCCATTTTTCAGACTCATTTTAACTCCTAAAAGAGCAGCTTTCACTTCTGCCATATTGTTAGTTCCCTCACTGATTCTTTCTGCACAATAAGCCAGTGTGTGTGCATTCCAATCTCTTGCTATTTCCCTAGCCCTCGACACACCTGGGTTGCCTCTAAATGCTCCGTCAAAGTTTACTTTAATCCAACCATAATCTGGTTGTTTCCATCTAACACTATTTTTTTGCCATTGCGGTTTTGGACTTGGATTCAACATTCCCAAGTTGTCGAAGCTTAATGCCTGGCCATGCATTCTGAATCCTTCTATCATTTCTAGTAAAAGGGCAGTTTAAAGACTTCTTGCTTGTAGATATAGTCATCAATTCCTCAATTGAGTGATTAATTCTATGCATCAAATTTTCTATGGTTTCACTCTAATCCAAAAAATTTATCCTATTCCGCTCCTTCCAAATCTACCAAATAACCGTAGATGGGAAGATGTCCCATATCCCAACCAGACATGATTTGCTAGTAGATGTAGGCCAACTTAGTAGGACATCTCGGATATTGTTTTGAAGGGGGCCTTGCCATTCCAGCCTTTGTTGAATCATCGCCCAACACTGTTTTGCACTTTTGCATTGCACCAAAAGGTGATCAACACTTTCTTTAGCCTCTCCACAAAGGACACATTTCGTCGGTCCTATAAAACCAAGTCTCTTTCTTCGTTCTCCAGTAAGAATTCATCCTCTAGAAGCCAACCAAGCAAAAACCCCCGCTTTGGGGAGGCATTCCTTACCCCAACATAGTCTTGTTGGCCACTGTTCTCCTGCATCCATCGTGTCCAGAATTTGGTAGCCTAGTTTGACCGAATATTCTTGACTCTTTGATCCACACCATATTAAACAATCACTCTCATTATTTAAGATTATGTTTCTAGCTTCAAAGACCCCGATCATAGTTGTTTTCTGTTGATCTGATAAAGCTACATTATCTAAATTTTGCCACACCTATTCCCGGCCATAAAGACCTTCCTTATATTCTACATAATCTGAAACTTTGTCTCCCCAATTTCTAACAAAATAGGTCCTCAGATCATGCAAGTTCGCCGAATCTTTTAGTGCTAGGAAACCATTCCAAGAGTACTCCCAAAAATTTTCTTGCTGGCCATTACCTAATTTCCATGATATGTGCTCTGTAATAATATGCCTACATGAGATAATGAAATTCCACATCGCCGATCCTCGATCTAGTGGTGAGGATTCTATTATTTTCAAATGATTCCAGATACTTTTCTTTAAGTATACGTACTCATATTCTATCTGGATGTTTGTAAATGGACCAAACAAGTTTGGCACCCAGAGCATTTTTCATGAGCTGTCAATCTCTAATTCCTGCACCCCCACCCCTTTGGGTTTACATATCTTATCCCATGCTAGTAAGGGAATTTAATCATCCTGATTGGCCCCATTCCAAAAGAATTTCCTCACGCATTGTCCTATTTTATTGATGACAGAAGAAGGTATTCTTAGGCACATCATAGGAAAAATTGGCATGACAGAGATAATCATTTTTAGCATAAGAGTTCTGTCAGCTGATGAAAGCCACTTACCACGCCATCCTGCCATTTTTTTAACATGAGGATATTAAATCAGCCCACAGGTCCGCTTTACAAGCACCCCCAAAAAGTGGAATACCCATATATTTTGAAGGTAAAGAGCCTTTTCTAATATCCATGATCTTGCAAATATCCCTTTGGCGTCGGGGGAGTGTTAAAAAAATAAATCTCTAATTTCAACCAGTTTATTCGTTGTCATGATGCCGAACAATATTTGTCAATTGTAGATTTCATAAGTTTTGCTTCCCTAACATAGGCTTCCCCTTCTAAGAATGTGTCATCAACAAATTGAAGATGGGAGATGAGAGGTTCACCGACTGTCACCTTGATTCCATGCCACAATCTAGCCCTCCTCTTAGCTTTAATTAATCTACCCAAAACTTCTGCCATAATAATAAAGAGAAAAGGTGAGATATGATCACCCTGTCTGATTCCTTTGCTAGTTTCAAAGAATCCCTGTGGACTTCTATTGACTAGGATAGAGAGTCTAACACTAGATAAGGAACTTCCAATCCATGATATCCACTCTTTGGAAAATCCAAACTTCTCTAGAACTTTTAAAAGAAAATCCCTATCAACTTCATCATAAGCTTTCCTAATGTTAAGATTTACCATCATTCTCCCTGTCTTTGCTGTCCTAACTGAATGGATAGATTCATGGGGTACTATGATTCCTTTGTATATAGATCTATCTGGGGCAAACTCACTTTGTTCCTCTGAGACAACACAATCTAGAACTTGTTTAAGTCTATTGTCAATAACTTTGGATATTATCTTATAGATTGTGATGCATAAGGCAATAGGACGAAAGTCATCAAATCCTGAAATTACCTCCTTTTTAGGAATGAGGGCAATACGAGTACTATTGAAGTATTTCAAGATGAAACCCCCACATCAGTCTTCTTCCACCAGCTCCCATACTTCCTCACCCACTAATTCCCAGAAGTGTTGGTAGAACAATGTAGTAAATCCATCCGGGCCAGGCGATTTATCTCCTCCCATGCCAAAGAGTGTTCCTTTAATCTCTCCCAATGTTGTAGGCGCCATTAGGAACTCATTTTGTACTTCACTGATACAGTTCGGAATGGTGTTCAACATTTCCTCAGAGTAATCAGGCTGCAATCTTTTTTTGCAAAATCTTTTAGAAAAATATCGAACAACTTCCTCATTGATTTCCTTTCATGTTTCTAGTAACTGCCCATTTTGATCTTTGATAGAAAATATTTTGTTTCCATCTCTTTTCACCTTAGTTGAATTAATTTAGTATTATGGTCTCCAGCCAGAGTTCCCTTGATTTTAGCCTTGCCTCCAAAATATTTCCTCCCTCGCTAAGATTTCAGAGCATTCCTTCATTAGACTCTACTCCACTGTGAATTCTGCATTTGTCATTCCTTGGGTTATGACTTTCTCATTTAGGATTTTTAGTTCCCCTTTCACTCTGTACTTTTCAACAAAGATATTTTTAAAGCATTCTCTATTCCATATTTTCAGCCTTTCCTTTATGAATTATAACTTTTTACTGAACAAGAAGGCCTTATTCCCAGCCCTTGTAGGAGCATGGGTCCACTAGTGTTTTACCAATTCATGAAAGTCTTCAGCTCTGAGCCACATTGCTTCAATTTTAAAGGGACATCTATCAGGAGTAGAGTCATCATGTATCCTCAAGCATATAGTGAAGTGGTCTGATCCTATGAATGGGAGGATCTATGCATTACATATCCATTTTGTTGATGCCCAGTCCCCATAAATTATAATTTTTTTTTTCAGATTTTCAACAATGTTATTAAAATCCTGTCTCCTATTAGTCCAAGTAAAATCTCCTCCCCTAAGTTTAAGTTCCACAAGTCCATTGTCCATAATGAAACTGCAAACATCTCTTTGACTTTGTCCAACCCACCCAGCGCCACCCTGTTTGTCATCCGATCTCATGATAGCATTAACCTCCCCCCTCCCAATAAAGAACAACTCTTCAGGGAAAGCTCAGAAGATATTTGAAATTTCTTCCCAAGTATTTGTTTAAGCCTAGGATTGTTTGGCCCATAAATATTGATATTATTGATCCTCGACAACAATTGTTTTTAATCTGCCTTGGCCCACATCCAAAATCTTCCCTGTTACATTATAATGAGAGAGATAGTGGATTCATTCCATAGGATCCCCAATCCCCCTGAGGCACTCATAGCCTCTACAAAGAAACATTTCCACCTAGAAAATTTCTAAACAAACCGAGCACACTTCTCATTCTTGAGTTTAGTTTCTTGCAAAAATACTATCTCCGGTTTCTCCTGATCATGCGACTCTTGTCAGGGGAATTGTAGCCCCTGACATTCCATGAAAGGAGCTTCATTTCTCTTGGGAAAAGGCTTGACCTTTTGCCGATCCCAGTTTTCTTTGGCCGCTTGCGCAACCAACCTTGGCAAGTCGCATTTTGAGGGTTCTTTCTCCCTTTTTCTTCTTCTCCCCCACTATTGATTTATCCATCGAGGAATCAGACTGTTCTATCATCCTTACCTTCACAATTCGTTGCTGATCCGAGAGTCCCAAAAAATCCTCTACATTTTGATCCTCACAATCCTCACTTGCATTTTTTTCCAAATTGTTTCCTTCACTATCTCTTGCTTCTTCAAAAGAATCACCAAGGTTTATGATAGGATAAATAGGGATATGTTTAAATAATGTTCCAGTAGTGTCTATCCAAAATGCAGGTTCATAGTCATCCGTTCTCCCATGCATCTTCTTAGTGTTCCCCTCCAAAGGATGCCGATTTATGTTTTCTATCATTTGTAACTCTCCTTTCAGTGTTGTCTGAAGATTTGCCTCTAACAATTTGTCACTTCCCATATAGGGTTCTAGAACATCCTCTGTTTCTGGACACAGAGATTCACAACACTTGTCATATGGTTCATCTCTAATCTCCTTACTGTCCATCCCAATCACCACATTCTCTGAGGCCTTTGTGGATTTTAAGTTCTCCCTTTCCCGATTCTTTTCTAGGGCCGACAAATGTGAGTCGTGCATATTTTTTCAGTGTTCATTTGCCTTATTGGTGAAATGTGTCCCCCAAGCTATAAATTTCCTTTCTTTCGCCACCCGGTCTTCCTCTCTGAGCATCATAAGATCAAAAGGGTTAAAAGAAGGCTTGTTCAACTTTGTATTAGGCAATGTTGTGACTCTAGTGTTCTTCATTTGTGCTAAATATTTCCCACTCTCTAAAGGTATTCTGGACTTGTCCATTTCACGAAGCAACTCCTCCCAGACTGCATGCCCCTCCTCTTTACCCTTTCCTTTTAGAGAGAAAAATAGAAACAAACTTCTTAATAGCCAAACCCCCATCCTTAGATTTTACAAACTGAAACACCTAAAATCTTCAAAATACAAAAATATGGAATATTACAAAATCCTTACGTTAAATTAGATCCTCTCAATTTCTCATTGGGACGCCTGTCATCTAAGTTAACATTCCAAAGCAATTCATTCTACTTGCATCTTAGGACACTTCCTTTATAGTTAAAAATAGAAATTCAGGAAATGACATTCCAATATAAAAATTAGAGTATTAGCTTCACAACTCTTCTTAAGGGATGTCATTTATTTCCTAACAAATTGGAGTTCCTCCAATTTGATGTGTTCCCACCAAGAAGGTGATAACATTCATACCAAAATCTACAAGAGAGAAAGACCTATTAAGAAACCATTCACCTAGCCAACTACAATGAACATTCCAAGTCAAAACAAACTTTTTTAGTCATCTTCCTCTAAATTGCTATTTAAACCAATGCTCCCTAGATATGCATCCCATGTCCACATGCCCTTGCTTCATTGCACGAGACATTTGAAGGATGTGGGGACACCTAGAAAATGTCCCTTTCTCATCTTCGTTCATCG
Source organism: Thuja plicata (assembly GCA_018584345.1). Taxonomy (NCBI): domain Eukaryota; kingdom Viridiplantae; phylum Streptophyta; class Pinopsida; order Cupressales; family Cupressaceae; genus Thuja; species Thuja plicata. The sequence goes on from MU227788.1 coordinate 909,701, forward strand.
CCAAAAATGGGTATTTGACAAGGTAGGCCAAGAGATGGTTAACCATCTCCTATAGCCCAATAGCATTTGGACACGAATTCAAAAAAATTGAAAATTAAAAAGGGGATGGAAAGGTCCACAAGGATCCCCTTACTCCTTTTAAAAACATCTAAATTCATAAACCAAAACAACAAGAAGCAAAAAAAAAGTCATTTTGATATTTGCAAAATACAAAAATTTAGAAAATTCCAAAATCCTTATGTTAAACGAGATCCTCTCAATTTCTCATTGGGACGCTTGTAATCTAAGTTAACATTCCAATGCAATTAGGGCTTCTGTCGCAGCTGTTCAAGCCTTGGCTGATGAAGCTCGGGCTCCTGCCGCCGATGCAGCCTTTGTTGATGGAGTCCACATTTCTGAACAAGTATAGATATCATTTGTTACTTTCAGGCTCTTATAATCCATTTTGATTTAGAATTTATTGGATCATGTCTAGTTACTCTTTCAATGCTTTTGGTCTAGGGTCATACCATGTCATTATGTGAAAAAACCCCTTCTAGAATAGTTTTTTAGTTGGATAATGAGGGAGTTTTTCTCGCGCGCCTTAACGGGTGCTCCCCTCTGGTCGTCGGCCTCTGTCATTTGGTGGTCCGTCATCCAGTGGTGTGGGTGCAGAGCCTGCTACTTCTGCTGGGAGGGAGGATATTGCTTCTAGGCGGGTTTCAGGGGTTTCGGCCTCTGCCTCCGTAAGGAAGGAGGGATTAAGGGCCCTCGTGTGGTGTTTGCGGAGCCCTCCTCTGCTGCTAGGGCAGATGATGCGTTGAATCTGGGAGCAAACCGTGGGCTTGTTCTTGTTTCTAATCCAATCTCCATCGTGGTTGATGTGGAGGTGGAGGAAATAGACCACAACATCTCTATTTTTTCTTCTCATGCCTTGATTTGTAGGTTCAAAGGTTTTTGGCCTAGCCTCCTGAAGCTTCATGAATGGATCTCTAGTCATTGGGAGCCTATCCTCGTGGATATGGTGCACATTTTTCCCTTGGCTAAAGGGTATTTTATAGCAAAATTTGATGATGTTTTCGACAGAAATAATTTGTTGTGCAAACATTTTTTCAACCGGGAGGATCAATTCAAGCTCATGGTTAAGCCCTGGAATATCGATTTTAACCCCATTTCAAATTCCTTCATCGGGTTTCCTATATGGGTCCGTCTTCCTAATCTTCCCCTACATTTATGGATCGACTCTCTGTTTGAGGGGATTGGTAATGCTCTTGGGGAATTTTTATTGGTGGATGGTGATTCTTCTGACATTCTCCACTCTACTTATGCTCGCATTCTTGTGGATATTGATCCTTCTAAGGGTCTTCCTGCGGAAATAGTGATCAACTCCTCTAAATGAAGATGGAATCAGTCTTTGGATTATGAAGGGATTCCCTTCATATGCAGAAGGTGTTTTAAAACTGGGCATATGGCTGCTCAATGTGGATTGGGTAAAAAGAAAACTAATGCACCTTGGTGTAACGGTGCTTCTGCTCAACACTATTTGGTGGAAAAGAAGCTTGTCCCGCCGAAAAGTTTATCCCAGGTGGTTGCGCAGGTCCCTCCTCCTCTTGGTTTGGTTGTGGCTCCTATGTGCTCTCCGGTGAATGCCTCCCCAGTAGTACCGTCACCTGGTTTGGTGGGGGTTGTGTCTCTGGTATCCCCTAGTGCTGCGGGGGTGATGACTGCTAATGGTTTTGTGGATGCTTCTCTTGATGGTTCTACTGGTATTTTGGCTACCCCTGCTGGTAGCTTTGCTCGCTTCGGTGTGGTTGATGATCCTCCGCATTGGCAGGATCAGGCGGCTAGAGTTGAAGAGGGCTGGATTACTGTTGAAGGAAAAAAAATTAAAGATGTCCTCTTCTTTTGATATGACTCTTCGTTCCCATCAAAAGGGTGCTAAAGGTTAATCCTAAGCTTGGATTTGTCTTTAGCTTGGGTTTGCATGAAGGTTGTTCCATGTATTGTTTCTTCAAGGTTGTGGGTGCCTATTGTAAAACCCTCACTATGGTCTTGACCCGTTTCGTTTAGAGGGCATTTTTGAAAATCTTTTGTGTCTATTTTGTACAAGGTTTCGGGGCCCCTTCAAAACCTGATGTTACCTTAATTCAAAAAACATTCCAAAGCAAATCACTCTACTTGCATCTTAGTACACTCCCTTTCTAGTGAAAAATAGAAATTTTAGGAAATGGCATTCCAAAATAAAAATTAGAATATTAGCTTAACAACTCTTCTCAAGGACTCCCATTTGTTTCCAAACAAATTGGAGTTCCTCCAATTTGATGTGTTCCCAGTACGAATGTGATAACACTCATACCAAAATCTACAAGAGAGCAAGACCTGTTAAGAAACCATTCACCCCAGTGCAATGAACATTACAAGTCAACATTTTTTTTAAGTCAGCTTCCTCTAAATTAACATTTTAACCAATGCTCCCTAGAGATACATCCCCTATCCTAATGCCCTTGCTTCATTGCACAGGACGTTTGAAGGATGTGGGGACACCTAGAAAAATGTCCCTTTCTCATCTCCTTTCATCACCAAAAATGGGTATTTGACAAGGTAGGCCAAGAGATGGTTAACCATCCCCTACAACCCAATAGTATTTGGACACGAGTTCAAAAAAAACTTGAAATTAAAAGGGGATGGAAAGGAGCACAACGATCCTCTTACCCCTTTAAACAACATCTAAATCCATAAACCAAAACAACAAGAAGCAAATATAATAATCTTATTTTGATATTTGCAAAACTTGTGTTAGAGGTTTCGCTCCCCAACAATGGTGTTTATTGTTTATTTATTAGGGTTGTGAATAGGTTATTGATCAATAAAAATAATTGGGCTCTAGCCATTTACCTATCAAAAAAAAAACTTGTGTTAGAAGTCAGCAATTGGAAAAGGAGAGAACAACATCTGAAAGAGAAGATTAGGAAATTTGATCATCTATTAGAGGTTAGTTCTTCATCTTAAATTTGTTTTCAATTTATTTTGCATTGTTTCAAGTTTTTTTCAATTTTTTTACAAATAGGGAGGGCATTGTCAGTTTATTTTTTTTCTATTTATACTTATAGCTTTCTTTTAAATTCTTAGCCAAAAAGTCATGAGAAAAAATGAGTAGTGATAGTAAGGAGATTGAAGTTCAAATGCAAGAAAGAATATACTTAGAACTCACAAGAGTATGGCAACCA
>MU227788.1:921493-931700 GCA_018584345.1 Thuja plicata
CCGGGTTGGTTTTATTGCTTGGGATTTTGCAATTTTTTGAACGTTTTTTATGAAGATTGATTTTCTTAGGACATTTTGATCTTTTTAGGATTTTTGATGAGTTTTCTGATTTTTTTTTTGGATTTCTCCCAGCCATTTAGAATTTCCCCCTAGTCTGGTGGACCAGTATTAACCATGGGTAAGTGCTTGGTGCTCAGAGGGGAGTGTGCTTCTGGATATAACTTGGATGGTCAGTCTTGCATTTGAAATGTGCCCAAGATTTTGGATTTCATTGATGGTGAAGCTGGATTTGAACACTTGGCGCCTATTTGCCAGGTTTTCACCAAGGTACCTACTCAATAGTGCCTATTTTCCAGGTTTACACTGAGAGAGCGATTTTGTTTGTCTTTAATTTTTTTTTCTTTTTTGTTGTCACCAAGGCGCCTGATTGCCAGGTTTTCACCAAGGTAACTTTTGTATTTTTTTTTAATTTTTTTTTTGGTATTTTCTACATATGTAGATAGGTGCCTTAACCATAGAGACCTCAAGGGTAGAACCTCTTGAGGTGCATGATGTTGATGTATCCAGGGAGATGATCTCCTTCTGGTGTTGCCAGTATGAATGCCCCACTCTGAGTAGAGCTAACAATGACAAATGGGCCTAGCCAGTTAGGCTCAAACTTTCTAGGTTTGACTCTTTCTGCTTGGTTCTTTTGATTTTCCATGAGGACAAGGTCTCCTATCTCAAATTTTCATGGCTTCACCTTCTTGTGATAGTTTCTTCTAAGGTGATTCTGATAGCCTTGTAAGTGGTTGAAGGCATGTTGTCTTCTTTCATCTAGTAACTCTACTTCACTGAGCCTCACTACTCTGTAGTCTTCATCTGTAATTAGGTTCTTCAAAGATATCCTTAGGGATGAGATTTCCACTTCGAGGGGTAATACCGCCTCTGATCCATAGACTAGGGAGAAAGGAGTGGCTCCTGTAGGTGTTCTCACACTAGTTCTGTATGCCCACAATGCGGGACTAAGCTGTAAATGCCAATTTCGCCCTGATTCGTTCACTGTTTTCTTCAAGATTTTCAAGATTGTCTTGTTTGTAGCTTCGGCTTGGCCATTCCCTTGAGGATAATAAAATGAGGAGAACCCTTGCTTGGTATGGAATTGTTTGCATAGCTCTTCAACATCCCTTTTTTGGAAAGATGTACCATGATCTGTCAGGATAGTTTGAGGGATCCCGTATCGACAGATAATGTGGTTAAGTATGAACATTACTATTTAATTTCCAGTTATGTAAGTGAGGGGAATTTCTTCTACCCACTTAGTGAAGTAAATTGTTTCTGCTATGATGTATTTCTGTCCATTTGCTGAAGAAGGTGTAATTTTGCCCGCTAGGTCAAATCCCCACATGGAAAATGGCAATGGTGATGTGATAGGATTCAGTTCATGGGCTAGTGCATGGATGAGGTCTCCATGAATCTGACACTGTCTACACCTTTGTACATGTTTGTGTGCATCTATCTCTATTGTGGGAAAATAGTATCCCATGCGGATGATCTTCTTATCTAAGCTGTTGCCACCTCTGTGGGTTCCACAAATTCCTTCATGTACCTCATACAAAGCTTTCTGGGATTCCGTGGAAGTGAGACATCATAGTAGCGTTCCGTCTAGACCTCGTCTATGTAAAGTAGTTGAGAGGATGGTATACCTAGAGGCTTGGCAGATGAGGGACTTTCTCTGGTTCCTAGACAAGTTGGGAGGTAAGACATTGTTTTGGAGGTAGTTATAGACATCTTGGTACCATGGGTTTTCAGGACCAACAAGGACACATGTTGATTCTATGATAGATGCTTGATGTGATGGCACCAAGAGTTTCTCTACTAGAAACTGGAATCTTGTTTTGTTGCCTAGCATATCAATCGATGATGCTATGGTAGCCATCGCATCTGCAACTTTGTTCTGTGCTCGTGGGATTTGCTCGAAGAAGATGTAATGGAACTTGGTGTGTAGTGTTTCCATCTGTGCTCTGAATGGTATGATCTTCTCATCTTTGGTCGTATAATCATTGTTGAATTGACTCATAATCCAGTGCTTCATATTCTGCTATGTTGTTTGTGCACGGGAAGTTGAGTCTGAAAGAATTTGGAATTGTATCATGATCTAGAGTGATAAGCACTATTCCTGCCCCCGCACCATGGTTCATGCATGACCCATCAAAATAAATTTACCATACCTCGATCGCTGGTTGTAGTGTCATAATAGATTCATCAGGAAAGTCAGAAATAACAGGATGATGGTCCTGAATGGGTGCCTCTGCTAATTGATCCACAATCACTTGCCATTTGATGGCCTTTCTGTCTATGTACTCAATGTCAAAATCATTTAGGATCATTACCCACTTCGCAAGTCATCCGGTGAGCTCTACTTTGCTTAGGAGGTACTTTAAAGGATCAATATGTGTGATCAACTTGGTTTGGTGACTCAACATATAATGTCTCAGCTTTTGGGAAGTGAAGACAACTGCAAGACATGACTTTTCAATTGGCGTATAGTTGAGCTCATATCCTACCAATGTTCTTCTTAGATAGTAGATGACCCTTTCTTTACCTGTGTCATCATGTTGTGCCAGGAGTACTCCTAATGCTGATTTTGTTGCTGAGATATACAAAAGCAATGGTCTACCTTGGAGTGGTGGCACCAATATAGGAGACTTGAGGAGGTAGTCCTTAAATATTTGGAATGCTTGTTCGCATTGCTCGGTCCATATGAATTTGACGTCTTTGTGCAGTAGATGTTGGAACAGGTGACACTTGTCTGCTAGCTGAGCTATGAAGCGCCCGATTGATTGGAGCCTTCCTTGTAACCCTCTTAGTTGCCTCAGGTTTGTTGGAGGAGGCATGTCCGATATTGCTTTGAATTTCTCTGGGTATACTTCGATGCCTCTATGTGACACTATGAACCCTATTAGATTACCTGTTGTGACACCGAATGCACATTTCTTTGGGTTTAGATGGACCTTGAATTCCTGCATTCTGTGAAAGATTGGTCCCAATACTTGTAGATGATCCTTGCAAAGCATTGATTTGGATAGTATGTTGTCCACATAGTCTTCCATTGTTTTGTGGATGAGATCATGAAATATAGTTGTCATAGCCCTTTGATATGTTGCTCCGACATTCTTTAGACCAAACAACATGACATTCCAACAATATGTCCCCCAAGGACATGTGAAAGTTGTTTTGTGTTGGTCCTCTAGTGCGATCCTTATCTGATTGTACCCAGAAAATCCATCCATGAGTGATAGAATTTGATGTCCAGCGGTTAGATCCACTATCATGTCAATGTTAGGTAAAGGAAAATCATCCTTGGGAAAAGCTATGTTGAGATCTCTGAAGTATGTACAAATCCTTATCTGACCACTGTGCTTTGTAACTAGCACCAAGTTAGATATCCAGTCTGCGTATGGTATTGGTCTTATGAGTTTGGAATCTAGGAGCTTTTTCAACTCTACCTTAACTAGCAATGCAACATGAGGATGCATCATTCTCAGCTTCTGCTTGACAGGTTTGGCGTTGGGTAGCAACGGGAGATGGTGTAGTACTAGCTCTGGATCTAACTCTAGCATATCCGAGTAGGACCATGCGAAATTGATCATCCTTGCTTTAAAGAAGCTGATAAACTGTTCTCTCTCTTCAGGGGTGAGTGATTTTTCCAAGTATATGTTCTTTGGGTTCTTGTCATCTCCCAAATTGAATTCCTTTATTTCTTCTGCTAGTAATGTTGATTTCTCCTCTGTCAAGGGGAGGAGTTCTTTCTTTCCATCTTCTAGCGCCTCAGTGAGGTTTTCGCTAGAAGATATGTCTTGTTTTAGCTTTTTATCATTCTTTTGTTCTTTTTTCTTTTGTGGACTTGAAAGAGGAGCCGCCTCTCCAAAATATGCCACTCTATTGAGGTCAATGGAGAAGCCTGCCTTGTGGTCTCCCGATGGAATGCCTTCCCTAAGTCCCATGAAATCAGAAATAGCCTCATCGTTTGCGAAGACATCTAAATCAGGGGGTCCTTGTTGATCCCACTCTATTAGCTCAGGGTGTACAAGACATATACTTTCATGGTTGTCTGACTCTAGTTGACTAAAAGGGACTATATATATGGTTCCTACAAAACTGGACTGTGATGTGGACGCACCACTTGAGGTTTGATAAATGACATGCTTATCTATGCAGGGTTGTTCGACAATGGATAGTTGGTCAAATAAGTCTTCTAGGTTTATGATAGTGTCTGACCGACGGGAATAATCTGGGATCGATGGTTCAAAGTCGTGAAAGGATCTCCACTCATACTCGTGGGAGTCAGTCTCAATATAACGCTTGTCAAATGTCTCACTTCCTTCATTATCATCGATTTCTATGTGGAGGTCTATTTGGGTTTGTGTGGTTCCCTCTTCGGCGAGCAACAACTGTGCTAATATGTTGCTTATCAAGACATGTTTTATGTTGTGCCCCTGGTGCATCTCTACTATTTGTTCCTAATCGACTTGGATATCTTGGATCACAAGATTGGTTCTTTGTTTTCCATAACCCAACCCTCTCATGTTTCTTTGGGTTGGCAGGAGAGACAATTCCATTATGCCTTGTTGTCTTGTCCCCAGGCCGATTGTACCGTCGTACCCAAATCTTTGTAACATTGTATAACCATTACCACAGTTCGACAAGGGTAGGATTTGTCAGATTGTCTCTTGTGGGTCTTGGTATAACCATGTACTGATATCTTGTTCAAATGGATTTTCTTCCACTATGTCTCCCCATCTAAAAAAAATTGTGGGTGGACATTTGAATAGAACAGGCTACGAAGTTTCTAATGTAATAACAGGTTGTGGCATACCATAAGTTCTTGGGCTCTGAGGCATGTGCGTGATGGTGAAAGCCTCTTCATATCTGTACTCACCACAACCTTTGTCAATGATGGATATTTTTCCCGCTTTCCGTGTGACATCCTTAAGATTTGAATCTAAAGTGGACGGAATACTTGCGTCTTGGTTAATGGCTATCTTTCCTGCTGTCCGTGTGACATCCTTGGGATTTGAATATGAAGAGGATGGGATGCTTACATCTTGGTTTGAGGGTACCTAGTTATCAGTGCTGATTTGGACAACATTACAGTATTGGAAAGGATTGGGATCTCCCTCTATGATGATTTCCTCTCCCTGGTGTGGGAGCTTGATGCATTGATGGTATGTCGAAGGTACGGCTTGCATTTCATGTATCCAGGGTCTCCCTAGTAGCATGTTGTATCTCAACTGAAGGTCTACGATCTGGAAGGGAGTGTTTTTGACGACTGGATAGAATGATAATACCTTTAGAGGACCTTTCCTCTTCATCATAAGCTCTGATATTTATCCTCCTTGTGACATCAATGCTTGATTATGAATAGCCCAGTTGCTTGATTAACTTAAGAGTACAAATGTTTAACCCAGCTCCACCATCAACAAGGACCCTATGGATAATGCTTTTGTGGACCTGGACAAGTAAGTGCAAAGGATCATTATGCAGGGGTTTATGCGGTGGCACATCACGGTCTGTGAATGTGGCATGTTTTTTAGCAACTATATGGTTAACCATCTTTTGGAAGCTCTCGGGTGTTATGTCCCTTGGGACAACTGCATTCTGAAGGGCTTGGTCAAGTGCCAGTTTATGCTATGGAGATATGCGCAATAGCTCAAACATGGAGATTTGGGCAGGTGTGCGCTTTAGTTGATCCACTATGCTTGGCTATGGATCTACGTTTTCTTTAGGATTGGAAGATATAGTAGATGAGGATGGTACTCCTTACAAGACAACTCTGGCACGATGCGTTGTTACAACACATTTTTTACCTTGGTCTTTGATAGTGATTGTAGCCACATGACTATCTGAAGGATTGAGGCAATTGATAACATTATCACTGTTGGCATATGTATAGTTAACTTGTTTTTCCTGTCCACCAGACCTAGAGACTTTTCCCTTGTTGTGATCATGAAAGGTATCGTTGAAGATAGTGTGATCAGTTGTGCCTTTGGTTTGGATATTTGTCACATCGATGGTCCCTGTGTCAATCAAGTCTTGGATAGCGTGTTTCAATTGGTAACAGTTGGATGTTTTATGTCCTTTCACCCAATGAAACTCGCATAAGTCATTGTCATTATACCACCTTGGTTTGTTTGCATCTTGTTCAAAGTCCCTGATTTCTTGGAGAGTGATAGTGTTTGATTGTATCAACTTGCGTAAAGCTGATTCTATCGACTCTCCTAATGGTGTAAAATCTCGTTGCTGAAATTGAAACCATGGCCTGCGTTGATTATGTTATTGACTATTTGACACAATGACCGCTTGTACAGGGGGAGGTAGGTTTTGGGTGTATGCTTGTTGAGTGGGCCCTGTGGGTTTTTGGTTGGCCATAGGTGCGCCTTGCAGTGATACCTTAGGTTGTGCATAGTTGACTATCTTCACATCAATGACACCATCGCTAGTGACATTTTTGTTTTTGTTCCACCACTTAGCTTTGTCCATTGCATTTTTGTTTGTATTCGTTTGTGTTGGATTTGCAAGGATTCCTCGTTTGACTAAGTTCTGATCACAACGAACTCCTCGTTCGATGAGTTGTGTGAAGTTTGGAGCTAACTATAACTCGGTTGTGAATGACATGTCTGGAATTAGATTGTCAACAACCATGACTATTAGGTCTTGTTCAGGCACATTATATGTTATGCGGTTTTCCATATTCCTCCATGTCTATAGGAACTTCACAAAAGACTCTCCATCCTTCTATTTGATATCGCAAAGGTCCTTGATGCTGACCTTGCACTCGATGTTATGATGGAAGTGAGCTATGAACTTTTCAGCCAGTTCTCCCCAAGACTGAATGCCATGAGGTAAATGTGAGAACCATTCCATTGCTGGTTCCACCAAGCTTTGTGGGAACAGTCGCATTAAATATGTCTCATCATGGGCAACTTCGACGCAACTAGCAAAAAACTCTCGGATATGTTCAATAGGGTTGGTATTGCCCCTATATTTGTCAAATTTTGGTACTGAGAAGTGATTTGGGAATGGAGACATGTGGAGAGAATGGTGAAAGGGGTATGGGTATAAATCCTCTGTGGTGTAGGATTTAGTTTACCCCTGATTTTGCATATCCATCATTTGGGTTTGAAAGGTTTGTATTTGTTGCATTAACATGTCTATTTGATATTGAGGTTGGTGTGTGAGGACGTTCCTCTGTGCTGTAGTGGGTCTGAGGCTGCACCTCTGTGTCCCTTGAGTAGGGACATAGGATTTCATCTTGGGGACTTGATATTGATTTCCCACCGAGTGATTTGCAAATGGGGGTACATGAGTAGCCCATGGTGGGGTTTGCTTTTGTGATTGAAACTGGGGTTGATACTACTGGGGTTGATATTGTTGCTGCTGAGGTTGGGGTTGGAGCTGGGGTTGCTGTTGTTGAGGTTGGAATTGAGGCAACTGAAGTTGGGGTTGTTGTTGCGGAGGTTGGATTTGAGGCAATTGAAGCTGGGGTTGCTATTGTGGAGGTTGGATTTGAAGCAATTGAAGCTGGGGTTGCTGTTGCAGAGGTTGGATTGATGTCAGAATGGGAAAAGGTGTAGCTTTGTGTGGGCATTGACTGTAAGTTGTACCTGTAGAGATGGATCCCTATGGGCATGAAGTGTTGATCCCAAGACTAGTATGAATTGACTACAACAGTGACAGTTTCAGAACAGTTGGTGTTTGATGTAGGTTGAGAGCTTGACTGCCCCAACCATGTGACCGAAGGTGGGAACATACTAGTAACCACAGGTGCACTCAGTTGCGAGCCTATCATGTTTTGAGTGGAAGATGTGTTGGCCTGGTTCGTGTCATTGGTTTTACTGGGTATCATCTGTGTCAAAGTGGGTAATACCAATGGTGGGAAGATTCGAGAGACCGCAGGCAGTATCTGAGGAGGCTGAGTAGTGTTTTGACCTGTGAGAGGGTTTTCAAGCCATATGGTCGATACACTAAATTCAGCAGGGAGTTTGACTCCCTTCTTTATCAGCATGGCTAAGAAGTGTTCAGGATTCCTCTCTACAACAACATCAACTACTTGTGTGGAATAAGCATCTTGCTCTATATCCTCTAGTTCCTCTTCTGTGACATTTTGGAAAAGAGCGGCCCCTCGGGGTTGTTCAATGAACAAAGTAGAACTGGTGTTTACAAAAGGATCGTTCTCTTGCTCTGTTTCCCAAGCGGGGAATCAGTTGATATATGACTCATCAAGTTGTGTTCTAGCCTTAGACCTTGTGTAAGGCCCTCCATGAGGTGTTTGAGACATAGTGTGGTCCAAGTTTTGTAACTAAAACAAGTGATATAAAGCAAACAAGGAAGAAAAATCCTTTCTAAGGAAGTCCGAGTTATGTTTTGGACAAGGTTAATTCTAAGGACAGATTTTGATATATCTTGATCTCAAAGTGGTGATGATGTAAAAAGATAAGATTTGTCAACCTTTGCCTTGGACAAAGTCACTTTGATAAAGATGATGATGTTTGATATGATGAGATCAAGGTATTTTGAGTATGAGCTTTTGAACTAACAATGTTTTAGACAATAATCATGCTTTTCAGAGAAGGGATGATCTTTAATGTTTAGATATTCACACAATGTTCTTTGCATTTTCCTGGGATAGACACTAGTTTTGGACACCCAATGAAGAGTTCTTTCAAGGTTTTTAGGTCAAAACAGGAATAAAGTATCTCTGGTCAATTGTGGTACAACTCCACCGATTGCGGCAAAGTAAATGGTTGATTGTGGTAATAAACAAGACAATTGTGGCAATAAAAAAGTAAACTACAACAGACTTCCTTCAATTGCGGCACAATGCAGGCAATTGCGGTAAAAAAGAAAGTCTCAAAAAGACTAAAAGATGGGTATCACTGCTTGACAATTTTGATATTTTTGGAACAATACTTCTAATTTGCAAGACAATTGACATTGACAACCCTAGACTTTAACACGTTTGACTCATTTTTGACAGTTTGGATGTTTTGTTTTGCATTTTCAGAAACTGATCAAAGAAACAAGCATGACAGACACTGTGTTTTGAAGAATGGAGATTGTGAATATGTATGTTCTACAAATTTTTCAAGTTGCAAGGTTATCACAAGGTCTTAGCAATGAACAGTCAGATTAATCTAGGTCAATGGATTCAAAATACAATGTTATAGGCCCAATGCTTGAATTTCTGTTAGCTCACACAACAATTGTCACACTACTAGGACATGAAGGTCCATGACGTAGGTGCCCGTGTTTTTTCCGTTTCCAGGTATTATTTCCGTGGAGTGAAGATCTCTTTCACTACACAAATACCGTGGGACACATATGTTGGGAATCTTGGGAGGAAATTCTGCAACCCCTTGCACTATAATAAGGTACCTGTTCGAAGGTAAATTGGGTTGGCCTCTAATTAAAAAGGTTGTAGTTAGGGTCCGTGGCATCTATCCAATCGGTTTGTACGTGTGTGACTCAGTTAAGAGCCTAGTTGACCATGCTGGCTCCTTAGGGATATTCACCCTATCCAGACTATCATCAACACACCTAGCCCGAGCTTGGCTAGATAAGATGGAACTTTGGTTCGCGCCTTGTTTATATACCGATCAGAAGGATTACCAGTTTAAGGTCGTTCTTTGAGGAAGAAGCGCATTCCCCGGACGGGCCTTTCTAAAAAAGTGTAAAGGTGTCTAATCTAATAGATTGTGCAAGTGCACCCAAAACTCAAGACACAAGGTAAATCGATTAAGCTCCAAAAGTTTGAAATGTGAACTAAGCTACACCACCATACAAGCAAAAGTGTTCAGTTTGAAAGCCCAAAGTAGGTGATGATTTGTTTGTTCAATTTTAAAAGCACCAAATTGAAAGATTTTTTGCCTTTATTCAATTGTTAACCACCATGTCAATTTTAAGCACCAAATTGGAAAAGTGAGATTTGTGATGTTTGGCATACAATGTTCTTTTTACGTACTAAAATAACACATGAGTTAATTTTAGTAGGCTTTATTAAATCTGTTTCCAACGCCACAAGCTGAAACAACAAGGTTGGTAACACATGCTGAATCCTGAAATTTGACTAAGTCTGATTTTTTTTAAAAATCCTCCAAAATTTAGATTTTGCATTTTAACTCCTAGAGATCTGAAACCACTCTCAAACATCCTGGAAGTATATATT
>MU227788.1:937659-960229 GCA_018584345.1 Thuja plicata
TATATATATGTATATGTATATATAGAGAGAGAGCACAATTGAAAAAGATAATATTAAAAATATATTTAAAAAATAAATTAAAATTATTTTTTAAACTTTTGTGTGTGTGGAAGGACCCACCACCTCCTCGCCACCCCACAATATCCACTTTGAACACTGCAATGTCCATTGTGAGTCGCAAGGACCTGTGGTAACGGCAAGGACCTACAATGACTAGAGACCTGCAGTGCCCCGCAGGTGGGCCGTGGTTATGGTGGGGTAGCCTCCATGGGCCCCATTATTATTTTATTTTTTTAAAATAAAATTTTAATTAATAATAATAATTAATATTTTTAATACTAATTTTAAATAATAATAATTATTATTATTTATTAAATAGTTTTTTATCCGCAATCGCTTTTGATTGGAGCTTTGAACTAGTGGGGTCATGATGGGGGACCCCATCCCCCTGGTGATTTCACAGGTTTGAAGCATTAACATATCCTTTAGATTTGTCAAATTACCAATGCTTTGGGCCAGATTTTGATGTGGTTACTAACTGATGTACAATGAAGCATTAACACATTCATGAATTAATTGTTGAAGAGATCGCCTTGGCAGATTTGAGGAAACGTCTCCTTATCACTTCATAACATCCTTATCACTCCACACTCGCACAACAACTCCTTATCACTCCGTAAATCTCCTTATCCCTCTAATGCAGCGAGTCACTCTGTGGGAACTTCTTGTTCCTCCAACGCACCAACCAAACCACCGACGAACAATCCAACCATTGCGTTGACGTGGGGGAAGACATTGCTCAGGAATTCTATGCAGACATGGCAGAATATTCCTGCGTGTAACTTGGTCAAACACCAAACTAGTGAAATAGTGGGTGGGTGGGGTATTCAATACATGATCATGCACACAACAATCATGAACAAAAATGACGTGACCTGAGACAATGAACCAATTGGGCTTGCAATCATGTGAATCGAAGCTTGGACCTGTATCAACAAAGGCTTCCAACTTTGTCGTTGGAGTACAGGGTGAACCCCAATATTTATTAATTATTAATTTAATGATATTTATAATATATTTATATTTATACCATTTTATTGATATTAATAAATTAAGTATGATATTTAATATATTAAAATATTTAATATGTTAAATATATGAGTTAAATAATTTCAGATTTATTTGATATTATTAGTTATTGTTTGATAATTAATTTATTTAATCAAATTTCTGTTATGAGTTGTGAGTTATTTTTCATGGTGATTTAACTGGTGTTATTGTCATTCTTTTTGGGGTCAATTAAGTTGGCTTAGGGGTTAGTCTACCAAAAGCCCAAGATTTGTTACTGTTGCATTTGTGTAATTGTATTATGCATCATTTAAGTTAATGTTTTCTTTATTTTTATTATCCGAACTTGTATCAAAGTTAAGCTCATTGGTATTGTGATCATTTTAGGAGTACATTTATGATGTTATAGTTGTTGAACCAATATTGTTCCTATCGTGTTATGGAACCAATTTATGTATTATGTTACCATTTTGGTGTTACTTAACCTATGAGCTTTAGGGGATGATATCTAGGTGCACATTAGGGGAGTGACTTACAATAGGGGTCTAGGGCCCAAAGAGGCTAGTTCTAGGTTAATCTATCGTCAGTTAATAATAGGTGATAACTTAATAATAAAATTTCAGGATAACATTAAATAAAAGATTAGTTATGATGCCTCTCCCATGCCTTGAGCACTTGTACAGGCTAGGGATGAGAATGGGATGATACCTAGAGAGTAGGCACGATTATATTCCTTGTCTTCACGAGAGGGTATTTTGATTCCACATGGGTCTTGTTGAGGGTCTAGGGTCAAAAATGGCCACTCTAGGGTGACTCAACTAGATGATGCTTGACGGTCCAACGTCTAGAGAGACCAGTCCAAGGTAACTCAAGTAGATGACCATGTGATGAAACTCCCATAGTATGTAGCCTAAGTCTCCTCCATGGGTTTTAAATTTGTTTCTTGTGGTTGGTATTTTGTTGTAAGAATTTGGTATTTGACTTTTGATAATTGATATTTGGTATATAATGGTATTTTGGTTATTTTTTATATATTCTTTATCAATGTTTTGTGTACCCTTGTTTTGACCTATGATCTTTAGTGTCTCTCGATCATACCTATTTTCCAACCTTGTAACCTTTACATCCTTTTACCTTTGTGATAGCCTATCTTGTGTTTTGATTATCTGTTCGAGTGGGGCCTAGTGATTATCTCCTCAACACAATGGGGTGAACCTCAAGGTTCCATGTGGTCAGGTGGTAGTGATTCTATTTACCATTGAGATTTGACATTCATGTTCATGTGCTTGGATGATCCTTGTTGTTGTTTCTATCTTCTTGTTCATCATTGGATATTTTCTCATTTATATCATGAGATGTATATTTGTATCATGTATTAGTGTATTGACTGGGATACCCATTCATATATATTGTATATTGTACTATGTTACTTCATTCATAATTGTATATCATGTGACTTGTGTAGTGGATGATGGATTATTATGTACACCATGTTGTATCTTGTGTTGTATTATGCCTATATTACTATGATGTTGTATCTTGTTATTCATTGCAATAATTATGTTTATTTACTTTATGGTTCTAATTAGTAGATTAGTTAACTTAAATTAACTCTACATCATGGAACCCTTGGGATTGTTAATTGTGTGCATATACTTAAGTGTATGTTTTATCTTATGTTCTTCTTGCTTCCGCATGTGTTGTTTAAACTTTAAAAAAAATTGTTCCATTAAATTAGGGACATGTTTAGGTTAATTTCTCTTGGGTTATCTAGTGGGGCGTTACATCTAGTATCAGAGCCCGAGTTTCTACACTAAGAACTCTGGGAATTTGTACGTCCATTAGGTGTCTTGCAGTTGAAACTTGAAACCAAACATACACACATAACTCTTTTATATTTTTGAAACCAATTATTTGTGACTACACATTTATTTTTGTATTTATTTTGACTTGTTTTGAGATATTGCTTCATCTTCTATTTTTTTGTAGGTAAGATGCTTGTTGAGACTAGATTTGTTGCTAGAGTTCGAGTCAGGGTCCAAGGTGGAAGACATGGAAGGGGTAGAGTTCATCCCTTCTACAAGAATTAGGCATGATAGTGTGCATGAGTAGAATAGGGAAGAGAGTAGCGGAGAGAAAAATGTTGAGTCACAAGATCCTCACACTAGACAACTCTTACAAGAGATTATGAACCATCTAGGGCCTTTTTAGAACATGATTAAGCAGGATGAGTCTCATCATTCTTAGAGAGAGAGAGAGAGAGAGAGAGAGAGGAAAAATATAGTTGATCAGGATGTTCTAGCGAATCACACGAGAGCTCTCCTTAGAGAACAACCTCCTCTCTTTGGTGGAACTAGTAGAGGCTTTGAAGTAGAGACTTCTCTTATTGGTTTGGATCATTTTTTTGTATGCATCCCTATGGTAGTAATACAAAGGTAAGGTGTGCCATCATGCACCTCAAGCATTTTGCAGCTACTTTGTGACATATTGAGGAACAAAAACTTGAGCTAAACAAGGAGACTAACACTTGGGATCTATTTCTTGAGAGTTTTGAGAATGCTTTCTATATGATTAGTGGAGGAAAAAATGTGCATATGAGTTTCATAATCTATGGCACTTGTCTATGACCATTTAGGAGTATGCGCATCGATTCTTCGAGCTCAAGCAGTATACATGTTTTGGCAATAATATGACCATCATGGTATACAACACTTTCTTAGAGGACTTAATGATCACATTATTAGAGGGTTGAGGTTTTTGAACCTAATACTCTCAAGGATGTGGTCATTAAGGCCACATTGGTGGAGTCAAATTTGGCTATGGGTCATAGTGGTCAATCCAGCGTTTAGTCTAGTGGTACTTCATTTTTGGGTTCAAGGGTAATCAATATCACAGATCTAGAAAATCTAGGAATCCTCCTACCTTCTCGAAAGGTAATCATAACCAGAAGAGCAGGAAATTCTTCCATGGTAATAGTGGTGGTTCATGGTCAGGGAACTATCACAACTGACAACGTAGTATGTGTAATTGGACTGATCAATTAGCTCACAATTCACATCAAGATTTTAGTAGTGTGTGGTGTAAATGTGATATCATCCTCCAAACAACCAAACACTCAATAAGCCATTAGCTTAGGGGTTATAAATCATCAATATTTAATGCTAATATTGTGCTAAAACCCCCCAAAGTTGGCTTATTTCTTACTAAATGAAGCGAGTTTGATTCTTAATCGATGCTCGTTAGATCGACACAAGAATATGTGACTAGACAACTCCAAAATGGAAGATTCAAAGGTGAGCATGGTGCACGAGCTTGAATTCTTTTCTCTTCAAGAAATTGAAATCATATGCAAAATGCAACTAAGCTAAATGCATGAGAGAACATGAGATTAATCTAACAAGATGCAGAAAAATGCTAAGAAGATGAAGCTAAGATTTAACCATCTAAGAGAAAAATGCAAATACTAAGCTAACATGAAAATGAAATTCTACAAGATGAATAAAACCTAGAATCAAAATGACATTATAATCCTACTTCAACAATGTTCCTCTCTTTTTAAAAAGGAGAGTTATCCCTTTAATAGAAATTTCCTCAAATAGACGGTTGAGATTTGATCATGAAGGACGACTGAGATGCACTCACCTTCAATCCATGTGAGCTCCATCCATGTGAGAGGTCATTGATTGGTTAAAGTTGTTTTTGTTGAGGGAGGATGAGGAAAAATTTGGAAATTCCCTTCTTAGTCACTCTTTGATCAAGGATTAAGTGTGCACACCCGTGTGTGAATGGGTTCTTTTAATAAAAGTGTAAGAACTTTTATTTAGGTGTGCAATGTATTGTGACTAATTGTTTTTTCAAGCTTGGGTTAAGATTAAATTGATGATTTGATTCAGGACTTTGATTTTAATTATGCAAGGGGGATTATTAGGGTTTGCTTACATGATTAAGGTCTAGCATTGAAGGCCTTTAGGTTTTAGTATTTTTAAGGCCAATTAATTAAATTAGGAGCTATAGGTTTACTATACCAATTTTAGGTGATTACATTTTATCCTCTTTGAATCAATGTGTGAGTAGCGTGTTGATTCATAGAAAATATAACGGTAGATCAAGAGTGTCTTGATTTAGAACCATTTCTAAAATTAATTGAATGAAAATCAAATATACCAGCTCCGGACTGGATTGAATGAAGACTGATTGCGAGATTGAAAGGTATCAGCTATGGACTAGATTTAACAAAGACTGATAACATCGACTCTAAACTTGATTGAACAAATATCAATAGGGAGATCTGAATATTCAACTTGATATGAAGCAATGAAGCTAAATATCCATCCAAAGCATAATTTTTCATGACTAATAAACTTTATGTGGTGCGATGAGATTGATTGAAAATTGATTGATTACTCAGGATAATTGACTTGATATGGATCGTGATGAAGCCAATCACTTGATTGGGAGATACGATGCGATGAAACTGATAGGCCCCTAGAGATTCAACTGGGTTAGATGTCCATCCAAGTGACTTGGTGTGAAGCGATGAAATTAGTTGTGCAGAAAGAACCTTGATTTGATATAGATCTTTAATACCCCTAACAATGAGGTTTGTTGATTAATTCAGATTATTGATATATTGATGCTGCCCCCAGGGGAGAAATTGAAATGTTTCCAGGGTGACAAGTCTGATTGTGACTAATTTTAGTGCATGATTTGATCACAAATGTTGGAGAAGATGATTTAAGCTTGATTTGGGGTCTTGTTGACCAATTTTGACCAAAAGTTGACTAGGGTTGACCAGGATTGATTTTGTTGGGTTGAAATAGAGGATGTCTAGTTTAGTTTATGAGGAATGAAGTTGAGGAGGAATTTGACAATGATGGAATCAATGATTAACTACATTTGACTAAAAGATTAACTTGCATTTTTTGATTAGCCGAATGACGCAAGATTTTGATTTCGGTCCTGAAAATTGATCTAGGACCGTTAAATTAGCTAAGGGTGCAATTTTTGCATCAATCGGAGCAAGTTGGAAATTAGGTCAAAGTGGGGCCAAAGTCTATATAAGGGGTCAAAAGGCTCATTTTCAAATCATTCTCTCCTTCCAACTTTAGAATTTTAAAAAACCTTTCTATGAGAAAAATGGTGGTCCCGTTGCAAAACCATCGATTTGAGCGAATAAGGAGTCACAACCGGCCCCAAAATTACCCGCCTCTAGTGAGTAGTCCAAAAACCTTTTTGTTAATTTTATTCTTGTGATTTTTTGTTGAATTGTTTCATGCTTTGAGTCATTTTTAGTTCATAGGGTTCATTTACTCGTATGGTCATGTAGGAGATCTCATACGACAAACTGGCGATAAATAATTTGTCGTATCATCTCATTGGTTTTATCATATGGGAAGGACCCTTGAATCATACAAGTCCCTTCTTGAATTTCTAGTATGTCGCCCACTCTTGTGTCTATGCTCGTATCAAACTATTTTATCTTATGGACCTTAACCTTTACTTGTATGAGTTGTTATGTCAGTGATCCTATCTATACTTTTTTGTATGGGAGACAGTGAGTATTTTTTGATGATTTAACACTAAAATTTGTTTTATCTGATCATGGATCTGGATTCCTTAGCGTATTTGTCAACTTATCTGTCAGTCCTTACTCCTTTGATTTTTTATCATTTATTGATGATTTCCCATTGTTTTTCTTTTTTCAGGCACAAGTTCCTGATATTGAGTTATGGTTGACTTATCCACCAGCCATAAGGTTAGTGAGACACCTATCTGATGCACAAAGGGATCATATCAAAGATTGTGGGTTTGGATGGTTGCTAGATATGCCTAACATCCATGTTAATCACAGATTGATCACAACTTTGGTTGAGTGCTTTCATAGTGAGCACAATACTATCCATTTGCCTATTGGGGGGATGAATATCACTCTCGAGGATATCTACCATATTATTTGGATTCCTTTTACCAATGAGAGAGTGGACTATGACACAACTCCATGGCTAGTATCTAGGCTTTGATACGAGTTTTTCATGACCATATTATTCTGGATCAGGCTATTAATTGGGATGACATAGTGATCAGTTATGGGGCCCAATTTCCACATTCATGTGTTATAGAGGGCTTCATTGGTTGTTTTATCATGGCAGACAAAGGAAAACAAGGTTTTTGTGTGGATGGGGTTTAATATTGGAGAGACTTCTCACTAGGCCGGAGAAGTTAGATTGGTGTCAGTGCTTACTCACACATATGTATCATGAGATGCACAAGGTGATATTCTTAGGTGCAAGGGGGATGGCCACAAGAGTGTTAGTATTACAGTTATGGGCATGGGAGAACATTTCCATTAGCAGGCCAGTCACATATGACTCTCAATAGGATGGTCAGCCTTTTGTTTATAGGTATGCAGGTTTTATCACACAATTCCACTTGGGGAAGACTGACTATTGAAGGCGGCAACTTGATGATCTCAATGCAGTGACCTGGAGGCCATTTTGAGGGATAAAGGCTTGGGGAGATTGGAGATCTTAGAGGAGAGACTTATTTAGTTAATGTCCATGGATTGGGAGTACATCCTTCATTATTAAGCATTTTTCTATCTCCTAGGTATTGGGGTAGTATGGACGTCCTCAGAGTATATCACAGGATTTTACTACATGTGCTTATTTTGTAGACGAGGAGCGATAGGGATGGGCTCCTAGATTATCTCCTACCCTTTCTGTACAAGAGATCACACAGTTGCAGAGGGAAACCTAGGAATATTTGGATGACATTGTGGATGCAGGGGCCACTCCTGAATACAAGGATTACTTTGTACAAGATCCTTTCCTAAGATTTATTGATCTGATGGAGAGAGTGCCCCTAATTGATGAGTATGATTCCCCACCACAGGATCAGAGAGTTCCTGGCAGAGCACCGAGGGCCACAAGTCCTAGGAGAGAAAGAGGAGACCCTGGTGCTAGTTTGAGTAGAGCACCATTAGTATGACATTAAAAACAACATGGGGAGGGTAGGACTTTAGGATCAGTTGGAGTTTATGTGCATCCCATGGGTTTAGTAGATGTTGAGATGGGAGAGGCACTGCAGATTTGTAAGGATGAGACCGCCCAACAGGTTCGCCAGAGGAGGGATGAACAGGTAGGCGAGGGTGAGGAGGAGGGACCGAGGGAGCATACCCCACAGGATGTGATCCACGCCTTGAGAAGGTAGGTCAGAGGATTGCAGCTACAACTAGCAATTGCATATGCTTAGGTTATAGAGTGAGATCACATGATCACAGAGCAAGATCAGAGGATCCATGGATTCATATCCAAGAACGATGTCCTTCAATGTGAGTTTACCCGCTAGACTAGTAGGGCAACATATTATGTCAAAATATAGAGCATAGTAGTGCCATTGGCAGAGTAGGCACCTCCATATTCACAGTACTTGGTGAGATCCAGGGGAGCAGACCCACCACCGAGAGCAGATGCACCTTCCGTCCCTCTCAAGATACCAAGGGAGGGAGCCAGTCTTGATATCCCCTTATCTATCTTATCCCATTCTAATTTTTGAGATACACAGATGTATACATGATTCATTTGCATCGAGGATGTATATTTTTGTAGATATATATGATTGATTCTTCTCATTGATGTGTTATGATATCTATAGAACATATTTTCTTATCTACTTTCTTATGTGATATCTCTGATTAGATTAGCCTCTTGTATCATATTGCTTTCATGTATTGTGAATACAATCTCTTGTTTTCTTCTTCTTGTCATGTATCACATCATTATTTTTCTGATGTTAGCCTTTTATGCTGAAATTATGCATGCTATAATATGAGGTGATAGATTAGTACTTCATTCCTCTTGTATAATTGATTCTGACCCTTTGTTGTAGGTATATAGCATTGAGATGATTGAGATCATAGGTGAGTGAATGTAGTTGACCGCTTCAGCGAAGGATTTAAGGGATATCTCTTCAATATTATAATGCCATAATGAAATGCAAACCTAAGATGAAATGCAACCTACAACACAAGTCAAGTCACTGATGATGAGGCTCATTTTGTCATCATCAAGATTTTGGGACATCAGAGTCAATACAACCCTTACTGGTGCTACTGCGACCATAAGGATATGACTATGAATCATTGGATATAATATGGGAAACCAACATATGCATTGAGGAATCAAGGTATTAGAGCCAAGATGACCTGAACATTGTTTCTAGGTTATATTGAAAGGGTACACCAGTATCAAGGCATACAAAGTCAAGATAACCATGAGTACAATCTGGCATAAACAAATAGATTAATAACAGTTAAGGAGATAGTTGATACCTTAGCTTGGCATACAAATAAACAAAGTTGAGGTATGATGGCGTGTCTGGGCAGAGTGGGAAGGAGCATAATTCTTTCTCGACACCCCACAATGGCGACAGGGCATCTTTTGGTGCTCGGTTACAAAGGGCATCTATGGAAGGTGAAACTTCCATCAACACCCACAAGCGGCAGAATGGTAGGGCATCGTCCTGTGTTATGGGGAAAATTCCACCTTTGGTTGGAATAAAGCGGACATTAATGAACAGAGACAAGAGGAATGGTAAACATTGTGGGGGGAATGATATGGCTCAAGGAGAGTGTAGAAAACTACAGGTTGTGGGAGCAATGGTGTCTCAAAGCCAGAGTTTTGGGAGGCCACCCAAACAATGCCAGGGGTTTCAGAATCATTTTGTAGATGGTGATGGGGGTTCCTTAATCCCATCATCCAAGAAGGCAATATTTGAACTGAGCATGGAGGCAGAGGGGGAAATGTGTTTCAATGTCTCAGTCTTTTCAAATTTGTGTGTGATTGGGTGATTCAGGAGGCTCTAGACAAGCTTACATGATCTAAACCCTGTGATTTATGATAACTGGGAACCAATCATGGATGGGTATGTGCAAATATACCCTATGGAAAAAGGTTTTTTTATTGTTGTCTTTGAAAAAACTTAGGACAAAGACAAGGTTTTGTGTGAACATTTCTGGAGTTGGGAGGAGAAGTATTCTCCGATGCTGAAGCCTTGGCATCCTAATATTTGTCCAACAACTAAAACCCTTGACAAGATCTCTTTGTGGGTAAGGCTTCCAAATATTCCTCTGAATCTCTGGTTTGATTCTCTTTTAGAAGCAGTAGTGAATTTGTTAAGCGATTTTCTGATGGTAGATAATGAATCATCAAATCTCCTCCATTCTACCTTTTCTCAGATCTTGGTAGATATGTATATCTCTGACGGGCTCCTAGCTGAAATTATTATTAAGACTTCTAAAGGTTGTTGGACTCAATCTTTGGATTATGAGGGTGTTCCTTTTAGGTGTAGAAGATGTTTTCAAATAGGGCATTTGGGTGCACAATGTGATCAAGAGAGGAGGGTGAAAGAGGTGTCATGGTGGAAAGGGGTCTCTCATCATCATTATAAAGTAGAAAAGAAAAAGGTAGAGAAGTAAAGGAGTTTCTCTCAGGTGATTACTGAGGAAAGGGTGCAGGAGCCTCATGTGACACCTACTCAGACTGCTCATCCAAAGGAGAACAATGAAAAGTCTAGTGCAGCTGCTCAAGCAAGGGTTGTCTCTCTTGACAATGTTGTGGGTATGCCAGAAGGAAGAGAGAAAAGTAGATCAATGGGGAATCAGGGACTGCAAGTCTCAGATCTTGTAGGCGGTATGATTCAGACAGAGGATCATGGTCCTGAGAGTGGTGGGAGAATCACAACAACAATATCTTCAAAGTGGTAGAAGGAGGCTGCTAATCTTGAAGATAGATGACATATAGTGAAAGGAAAGAAAGTAAGGAATCAAAGGAACTTTGATATGGTTCTTCGCTCCCAATATAAAGGGGTGGCTAAAAGCTAATCATCTTTATATGTTGTTTGAGGTTTTCTGGTTTATGTTTCATTTCTGCTCTAGGAGATTTTTGGAGAGGTGGTACTTATGTTTGTTACCACCCTTGCTTCGGGGCAATCCTTTCTTGATTAACTTTTAATAAATTTAAATCACTGTTACCGATAAAAAAGACAACATTAAATAAAATGTTCATCATAATTTCTAGCAAGTGATGAGTGTTTATCTATGTTGAGAAACACCATTGTTCTTGTGGGTGTAGAGTGTTGAGAAACACAATTGTGTGCTTGAGTGTTATTAAGCCAATATTAAGGTTTGTGATATATTATCCAATGTGTGTTGACAAATACAGATGTGTCCAAATAGGTAGTGCTAAGAAACATTGTTGATTAGGGTGTTAAGAAACATTTTGTGACAATGGAAAACTGTCTGGTGATTGAGAGACTAGGATAACTCACTTTGGTTGATGGGATGATTGACAAGATGTGGACTTGGTTACCAAAATTTCTAGGAAGTCTCCCTTAGCAAGGACTTAGTTTCTAAGACTGAGACATCAATCGATTCCAAGATATGGTCGTGAGATGCCAATTGAGATGAGTTGCACAAGGTCATGAAAGCAACTGAAAGCATATGCAGGCAAGTTGAATCCTTTGTGGGCAGAATAGCCAAGTTACGTATTGATAGATGGAGCATTGATTAAAAGTGATGCATGTTTCCAAGGTTTTCACCACTTGGCAGAAGTACTATTTTTGCTACTGAGGTGCTTGTTTACTAGGTTTTCACCAAGGTAGTTTTTTGTTTTTCAATTTTTTTTTTGTATTTTTTCATTTTTTTTTGTTGATTCATAAAGGTGCATGTTTGCCAGGTTTTCACCAAGATGATCATTTTTTTCAGGACTTTTTCCAAATGTTATGCCTTTTTCTGGTTTTGACTTTTTTGGGTATTTTTTCATGAACATTTTATCTATATAGGAACTGCTCTCTTCTCAGAATGTCTAGCTCTAGAAAAATTTCAAGTGAAATGTGTTGATTGGATCAAGAAATGTTTCCCCTTATGGAGTTTATAGTTGATAGGCTCCAGAGCCAAATGATGCAGTAATTATGAAGGGACCCAGGCAGTTGGGTTCAATTTTCCCTTCTGTTCTCGATTTTGTTGATTTTTGGATTCTCTTAGAGTACAAAATCACCAACCTAAACTTATCGGTGTCTAATTTTATTTTTATAGCCTCTAGACATTATTTTCTAATAGACCCTCAGATGGTCAATTTTTTTCTTATCTCCTTTCATCAAGCAATTCAAATTCTTAAATTCTAGAAATACAGTAATCTTCATCAATTATGAGTTCCTGTAAAGAGACCCTAAGTGATGGTATTTCTACCTCAACAGGTAATACTGCTTATGGGTCATATACCAATGCAAATGGAATTTCCCTTATAGGCATTCTGATACTAGTCTGATAGGCCTATAAAGCTAGATTCAACTGGAGATGCCAATCTTTTCCTGATTTTCTCACTATCCTATGCAAGATTTTCAGTATGTTTTTTTTATGCTTCATCCTGTCCATTCCCTTGCGGGTAGTAGATAGAGGAACTGTGTTGGGTAATATGGAATTTCTCACATAACTCATCAATTTCTTTGTTCTTAAATTGTCCCTCAATGTCTGTTATAATAGAGGAGGGTATCTCGTACCTATAGATAATATAATTCAAGATGAACATTGACACTTGTTTGTCGGTCGCCTTGATAATTGGGACTACTTTGACCCACTTTGTGAAGTACTCAGTGTACGTGATGATGAACTTGTGTCTGCTAGATGAGGAAGGATATATTTGACCCACAAGGTCAAAGGCCCATTGTTGAAATGGTCTATGTGTGATAAAAGGTAACAACTCTCGAGTAGGTGCATGGATTAGGTTACCACATAGTTGGCATTTCTTGCAAGATTTGGTGAATTGGACAACATCCTTCTCCATGGAAGGCTAGTAGTACCCAACCCTTAGGAGCTTCTTGACCAATGAGACCCACAAATACCTTTTTGGACTTCCTTTAGCACATGTTGAGACTCTTCACATTCTAGACACCTAAGAAGAGTACCATCTAGACCTCGTCTATACAAGTTGTTAGCTATGATCAAGTAATGTGATGCATTTCTAACAAGGTTTCTCTTTTCATTTATAGATAGGCCATTAGGGATTATGTGGTTGTGTAGGTATGAGTATATTTGGTTGTAGCTAGAGGATTTAGTGCCCACAATTGAACACACTAATTGGGAATTTGGGGAATCATATGTTGGGAAGGGGATTTATTCCACCAGGAAGTCATAGCAGAACTAATGCTCATCCAATTGTAACATTGAGGCTAGGGTAGCCATGGTGTCAACTGCTTTGTTTTCTGCTCTTGGGACTTGTTGGAATGTGATAAAGACAAAGTAATTTTTCAAGTCATAAACCATCCTCTTGTACGGTGTGATATTTTCATCCTTAGTTTGGTATTGATCATGAACTTGGTTGATTACTAACCAAGAGTCTCCATACATGTTTAGTTCCTTGTTGTGCCACTAGATAGATAAATTTAGTCCATTCACTAAGGCTTCATACTCGATGACATTGTTTGTGCAAGGAAAAATCATCTTGTAAGCTTTAGGGAGTTTATATCCTTGTGGAGTTATGAATAGTACACTAGCTCCAAACCCTTGTTGTGTGAATGATCCATCAAAGAACATTTTCCATGGGTGTTTTGTCAAATGTAGGATAGCCTCATCAGAGAATTCGATGATCAGCAATTTACTATCGTGAAGAGGAGCATCTACCAGGTGATCAACAATGACTTTCCCTTTGATGGCCTTTCTATCCATGTATTCAATGTTGAATTCATTGAGTATCATCACCCATTTTTATAGTCTTCAATTCAAAGTTTCTTTGTTTAATAAATACTTCAAAGGATCAATTTTAGCAATTAACTTGACCAAATGTGCCAACATGTAATATCTAAGCTTTTGCGAGGCGAATATAACTGCTAAGCAATATTTCTCGATGATTGTGTAATTGTGTTCATAGGGAACCATTGTTCTTCTGATGTAATAAATGGCTCTTTCTTTCCTTGTTTCATCATGTTGTGCTAGTAGATCTCCAAGCGATGTTTTCGTAGCAGATATGTATAGTAGGAGAGACTTCCCTGATATGGGTGTCATTAGAACGGGTGGATTTGCTAGGTATTCCTTGATTTGCTAAAATTTCTTGTCACAACCTTCATCCCACTTGAATGTGAAACCTTTATGTAATGTCTTTGTAAAGGGTTGAGCTTTATCTACTAGCTATGAGATGAGCCTTTTGATAGATTGTAGTTTTCCTTGCAATGTTCTGATTTGACTGATGATGCTTGGTGGTTGCATTTCCATTATGGTTTTTAATTTTTATGGATCAACTTCAATGCCTTTTGCTGAAACAATATACCTCGAGGAGTTTTCTAGATGTTACACCAAAGACACACTTCTTTGGGTTCAACCTCAACTTGAAATGTTCCATCTTGTCCAGGATTTTCTCCAAGCTGCCCAGGTGTGTAGCTCTTTTTTATGATTTAGCCAAGGTGTCATCAACATAATCCTCCATGTTCTTGTGCATCATGTCATGGAATATGGTTTCCATATCTCTCTGATATGTTTCCCCCGCATTCTTAAGACCAAAAGGCATAACATTCCAGCAGAATGTGCCCCAAGCACAAGTAAAAGTTATATTTTCCTGATCTTCATGCGCTATCCTTATCTGATTATATCCTAAGAACCCTTCCATTAGGGAGTACATCTCATATCTTGTTGTGAGGTCCACAATCATGTCGTTTTGGGAAGTGGGAAATCATCTTTAGGACAAGCTTTGTTTAGATCTCAGAAATTTGTGCACTCTCAGATTGATTTGTCAGTCTTAGAAACATGTATGATACTTGAGATCCAATCGACATATGTGATAGCTATGATGAATTCTACTTTCAAAAACTTCTCTAACTCATCTTTGACCAATAGTGCCACATGAGGGTGCATTTTCTTGAGCTTTTGTTTGACTTGTTTGACACCAGGAGCAATAGACAAGTGATGCATTGTTAAATTGGTGTCAAGTCTCGACATATCTGAATAGGACCAAGTGAAGTTGATCTTTTTGCTCATGAAAAACTGAGTGAACGGTTTCTTTTCTTCTTCAGACAAAGACTATGCTAAATATATCAATTGAGGTGATTACATTTTTCCCAAGTTGACAGGTTGTGTAGGCTCTATGAGTACTGAAGATCATTCCTGAAGGTGAATAGGTAGGATATCAAGCTTCCCATTCTTCGACACCTCTGAGAGATTTTCACCATTAGATATGTCATTTGTTTTTACTATTTTAGGTTATGATGCTGCCACAATGTGGCTTTAACTGCCAGACCTCCTTTTCTTTTTATTTCTTTTTTTAAGACTGAGAAACTTGATATCCCCTTCTGTCATGTTCATGCCCGTTACACTGGTGGAAGAGGTAAGGGGTTCAATAGAATTTAGGTATCAGGCCAAAGTATAGTCATTTGGGTTCAATAACATTTAGCTAACAGGTCAAAAAGGTTTACCCATATAAATCATTGTGTTTTGTTCTACATGTTATTTATGTTTAATTCAATTAAGTTTTTATAATTATTGTAAATATCTAAAAAAAATTGCATAATCCTCTTTTCAATAGTAATGTAGGAAGTTGTTCTACTACCATAACTTCCTCTCAATTTCAATCTGAAATGGTATGATCAATACACCTGAGCAATCTACAACCCCTACTCGCTTCTCATGCTTGACATATTGAACAACTCGTACCTCTTTGCTTAGACAAGTGATCCCATATAACAAAATATTTAATGTCCCCTTTTTTGGACATTGGAAATTAATTAAATAATTAAAATTTAAGTTGTTGAAAAATATTGATGGTTGGAAATTCTATTTCAATTCCAATTTGCTGAGGATATCAACAAGGTAGTGAGAATTCTTAGTTCTAAAACTTGGCAATTCCAGAGTCTTGGCATTTCATTTTTTATCACAACATCTAGTCACCTCACGTGAGGTATGTTTCTTTGAAATAAAAGTATTGTTTCTAGGCGTATATGTATGGGTGCACCAAAGTATATGTGATGAAGGCTTTGAATTGCAAGTGTATCATTCTTTTGTGTTGCGATCACATTTTTTTCTAGATGTGAAGTATTGCTTTATTTTCACATTTCAGATATTGAGGAGTTGTTGTAGGTAAATGAATCCATTATGGGAAGATGTTTATAAAAATATTAAGGGAATATTATGGAAGAGGCTTGGACATGTGATTAAAAAATCCATAATTGTATTTTTTTATTTTTCTACTCATCTCTAAAGACTAATTCCAACATTATATTATCGTATAATGATTAGCTTGGAGAGATAATTAACTAAGGTATGAATTTACTGATTTGTATGAGCTACCAACATAGACATGGAGCAGCTAATAATTGGTGCAATTCCTTAATACTTTGCGTAGAAGATTGAGAATACATGGCATGATCAGTAACATGATTTTAACATGATAATATTCATTTTAAGGTTTACCGCTAAATACATCACCTGAACATGGGTAGAATGTGCTAGATTTATATTTCTGATTCTTAGTAGTGTCGCTCTTGATATGGGTGATTGCAATAATTTTTATTTTAGAATTTTATTCCTGTCAATTTGAGTTTCTATAGATAAAGGTCAAATACTTTAATTCAAACTAAGTTATTTGTTGTAGCTCATGTTATTTTCAATGCTTAGTTGATTTATTCAAAACCACAAATAAAAATCAAAATAAGTCAACAGCATAAAACCTATAAATCTGAAGCAAGTCATAAATAACAAACTAATTTTGAATTAGAGCATATTTATTTGCAAAATTTGAAGAACATTTAATATCATTTCTTACAAAATATAATAATTTTATAACACAAAATATTAAAATTAAATATTAAGTTGCTTCTCAACAACTTAATATTTATTACACATACTTACAATAATAGTTTTAAGATCATGGCTCTGCTCCGTATGAATATGCAAACTTCGCAAAACTTTGGTTCTCAAAAAGGTTTTATCAAGGCTCAAAGAGTCATTCATGGACACTACGACTCTCAACCCACTGCCTCTCAGGGTTTTTGAAACTGCTTCTTTGCTCTCAGCCATGACAGTTTGCACCCTTATGCAAGCCAAACAAATATCACACCAAGGGAGGATAGAAGATCTAGGGTTGCAAGGAAACCCATCTCAAACAAATCTTATCAAATCTAGAGGGACTTTGATGGTTGAGATTATTGAGATTACTAGGATAAAGTATCCATACTTAACAAAAAACAAGATTTGTGATGGAAAAATATGGTTTCAAGAAAAAACAGATGGAACACAAACCCTTGGAATAATGGGTCAAAGATAGTGGGTTTATGGGAATTATCACTAACTTCAAGAGTGTCATAATTTGCTACAGGTGAAAAAAGGGTTACCCTTGGTTCTAAATCTACCTCCTCTTCGAGAAGTAACCCTATGAAGCCTTACATTCCTCCTCACAGAAATAATTCCACCATGACTACCCTATACCGTGATAATCCATCACAAGTGATACTCCCTCAAAACCCTAGTAGGAATAACGTCAAAAATCAATATCGTGCAATCGATAAGGACCAAAATAGGGCACAAAAAGAACAAGGATCCCTACCAACCTTTGATTCTAAACAACATAAAACTCCAGGACATTACATGGAATTGGTACTTAATATGTGAAATAAATTCATCGATGGAATGAAGGAGTACTGCAAAAGCCACAGGATTTTTGCAAGATGGCTGGGAGATGAGGGTTTGGTGGAGGATGTTGCCAGATGGTTCCAAAAAATCTTCCCAGAACAAGTAGGTATCACTATACTCAATAATAACTTCATTTTTTTAGACTGTGCTGATGAATTGTTAAAAAAAACTTTGTTGGAAGTAGAATGTCCTAATTTTAAAAACTAGGGTTTCTTATTTATTGATTGGTGCCCTAATTTTGATCCACAAAATGTTGAAAACATTGAAGCTATTAGATGGATTTAAATTACCAAATCTTCCTATAGAACTGATACATAGTACTATTCTTAAGGATATGGCTAATAAAATTGGTAAATTTGTGGATCTAGAGAAGGGCTTCTTAAGCTATTCTAATATAAAATTATTTGTTAAATTGGATGATGCAATTAACAACCTCAAAACTATCAAACTGAAGATTAATAAGGAAACATATGTTATTAATCCTTCTTTTTGTGAGCCTCCTGGCAATATTTAAAAAATTCCCAATCCTGGTATTGGTCCCAAAACTCTTGTTCCTCCACCAAATGTAACCATTAAATTCAACCAGAAAAAGGGTGGGCTTATAATTGATGAATTATAGAAGGATAGTGGGCATGACTAGATCTTGAATAAGGTTTCCTCTCTGCCCTTAAATACTAATGATCCACAACACAACAATGAAACTGTAAAGGCACAAGAAGATATCACCATACCCTTAAGTGAATGGGAAGAGGAAGTCCAGGTTGAATCTCATAAGATAAATGCAGAGGTTGATGACGCTAAGAATATTGAGGAGGGTGAAATTGTGGAAATATAAACAAGAGGTATAGAGGGAAACCAACTTGTGATGAATCCCCCTAAGGATAGAGTATCTCTGGAAACATAAACCAATGTAATAATCATATATATTATAGTACATCCCCCTATTACAACTACAACTATTGGAGAAAATGATCAACTACAAATAATCCAGACAATTACTCCTAATCAGCTGGAGAAAGTTTGTGAGGAAATTTTGGATGACAATATCAATTTAGTTGTGGCCGAAAGCAGTGATATGGATGGCATTAACAAAGAAAGAAAGCTTCTAATTGGGAAAATTATGGAACTAGAGGCAGAGGAAAGATCACAACAATTATTGGAATAAGAAATGATCAAGCTTGAGGATAAGGAAAATATCAACTTAGGAATTTCCCTTACAGATTTTGAAACAATCACCCCTGATTGTGCTAAGACCCTAAAGAAAAGGGCCAGGAAATCCATGGCAGAACTCAAGGAGTTGGATGGAAATGTTGGAAATCAACCCAAAATAACATCATTTGTTAATGTAGGGAGGGGGAAGATCCCTCCACAGAATAATGAAAATATTATCATGGAATATTAGGGGCATCAATGCCCCTAACAAATAGTGTATGTTAAAGCACTGTATCTCTAAACAGAAACCAGACTTACTAATGATCTAGGAAACAAAGATGAACTCGAATGAATTAGATAATCTGAAGAGAAAATTGGGGCTATGGGATATTATAGGAGTTCCTGTAGAAGGGTCCTCTAGTGGTTTAGCCATCGCATGGGATTCAAGATGGATTTCATTTTCTTTGGTTAGCAACAGTAAAAATTGTATGTTCGGAGAGGAGAAAAGCATAAGATCTAAACTAAGTTTCACAGTTTGCAATGTGTATGCTCCCACACAATACCTAGATAAAATAATGACGTGGAATGAAATAGAATCTACCCTCAACAACAACCCCAGTTAGAATTGCACTCTTGGTGGAGACTTCAATACCATCATTGATCCTAGTGAAAAGAGTGGAGGAACATCAAGATCCTCTATTGCTTCCTATGACATTGGATCCTGGATTAACAAGAATAAACTAATGGAAATCAAAATGGAAGACGGACAATTTACTTGGAACAATAAAAGATAAGGATACAATAACATTGCTGAAAAACTGGATAGTTTTTTATTTAAGGTAAATTGGGCAGAATTTTCTTTTACCCTCCAAGAAGAAATTATACCTTATTTGAGATCTGACCATTTCCCTATTCAACTAAATATCATTAAAGATACTTCCCCTGAAATATGCCCTTTTAAATCTGAAAAGATGTGGTTGAAAGATGAAAACTTGGTTGGGCTTATTGAATAATGGTGGAGGAACATTAGGGTTAAGGGTTATAAATTATTTTGTCTAGTTACTAAATTGAAATTCATTAAGAATAAACAACTATTTTGGAACAAGAATTGCTTTGGTAATATTTTTGAAATTAAAGAAGGTATTGAAATGGAATTGGAAACCTTAAATAAGAAAATCATTGAACATGGTATGGATAAGGAACCCTACCCTAAGGAGAAATAATTGAAAATTAAACGAGAGGATATCCTAGCAAAAGAGGAATTGTTCTAGAGGCAAAAATATCGAGAAACATGGCTAGATGCAAGAGACAAGAATACAAATTTCTTCCACTGTAGCACCAAAGTGCGAAGAAATATTAATAGAATAAAAAATATTAAAGACTCTAATGGAACTTCTACTGAGGATCCTAGAACCATTTTTGAAACTGCAGTTGCTTATTTTAACAAAGTCTTAAATAATTGGGAAGGATCAAATCTTAAACATTAGGAAGACATTCTAAAAAACATCCCAAATATCATCAATGAGAAGCAGAATAGGATGTTCAAAGCCAAATTCACTAAGGTAGAAATAAAATCAGTAATAAAACATATGAAACCAGATAAAGCCCCAGGATCTGATGGATTTCCAACCCTCTTTTTCCAAGAATGTTGGCATTTCATAGTAGACAAAATCGTAGAAGCCATAGAAGGGGTCATAAACTCTGGGAATCTCCTTAAGGAAGTCAATAATACTTTCCTAGAACTCATCCCCAAAAAAGACAAAATTGAAAGATTTGATGATCTTAGGTCTATATCTCTTTGCAATATTGTATAGAAAATTCTGACCAAAGCAATGGCAAACATAATTCAAAAAGTGCTTCCCTACATTATCAGTGAAGAACAAATTGGATTTGTTCAAGAAAGATCTACATATGATGAAGTTATAATTTCTCAAGAAGCAATTCATTTTGTTAAGCAATTCATTTTGTTTATCAAAATGGGATCCCTAGTATGCTTATTAAACTTGATATCAACAAAGCATACAACAAAGTGGATAGGCGTTTCTTATGCAAAGTGCTGGAAAATTTTGGGTTTGATAAGAAATGGATTAACTTAATTTAGGAATACATTTCTACTCCTAAATTCTTTTTCCTACTAAATGGGACCCCAGAAGGGTTCTTTGAGTCATCAAGGGGATTTAGGCAAAGGGATCCCCTATCCCCTTTCCTTTTCATAATCATGGTTGAAACCCTAGGTAGAACCCTAAATGTAGCTAGAATGGAAGGACACTTAAAAGGTATTAATATTACTAGCAACATGGAAACAACTACCCACCAACAGTTTGTTGATGACACTATGCTATTTGGTTGTAGTAATGAAATTGAGGATAGGAAAATAAAGTAAATTATATCATCCTATGCAAAGGGCTCTGGCCAAGAAATCAATAGTGCGAAAACATAAATATTCTTCTTCAATACTAAGATACAGATTGAGAAAAATATTTGCAAAATACTCAACTTCAGAAAGGGTGAACTCCCAATAAAATACCTATGTCTTCCCCTGGATAAAGGTACTAAATCTTCAAATTCATGGGATAACGTAATTTCAAAGATCAAACAAAAAACAAAATCCTAGAAAGGTAAATGGTTATCCTCTGTTGGGAAAGTAATCATGCTTAAATATGTCATGTTTGCAATACCCATATACCAATTATCATGGACCCACTTACCCACAGATTAAAAGGATGAGATCAACAAACTATTCAGAAAATTCTTCTGGCAAGGCTCAAAAGAATAAAATAAAATAAAGATCTCGTTAGTTGCATGGGATAAACATTGCTTGTCTATGGAGGAACAGGGCCTAGGATTCACAAACATAAAAGAACAAAGTAAATCACTAGGAGAAAAATTAATTTGGAGAATGGATACTTACCCTAACTTAAAATGGGTAAAATTTCAAAGATATCAATACCTAAATGGTACATATCCTTCTATCCTCTTCAGGATGGTCAATCCAGCAAAGTGTTCCAGAATTTGGAATTTTATGATGGAATGCATAAGTATTATTTATGAGAAACTTACTTGGAACTTAGGAAATGGGAGGGATTCCCCCTTCTGGGAAGTCTCTTGGGAACAAAACCAACCACTTATAGCTCTTAATAACTTTGAGAATGCTAAAAATACCCTACAAAACCTATAAGGTAAATATGTTAAAGGTTACATTGAATCATCCTCAGAGGATAACCTCACATACCCAAAATGGAAAGCCTTGACTCATATTAATATTCCTGAAGATGAAAAACCACCCCTTTCAAATATCCTTAGAAGGAGATGTGTCTCACTAAATAAATCCAATGACAAATTGGTTTGGGGTGTATCCAACACTAGGGAATATAACACTAAGGATGAGTAAAAATTGCGTATGGACAAACACCTTAGAACTAAAACTGATCTACATTTGCATCTGTGTTAGGTTAAACACTGTATGCTAAAAGCTGGACTCTTCACATCGCTAGCCCTCCAAAATAAAATTCTTACTATTGATCGCTTCACTAAAATGGGTTATGAGGGACCAAGTTGTTAGAGTAATAGTCTATCGGGGTTACTAATTTAAATCATTATGATCTAATTAGTAACTTCCCTATTCACTCTAGTTTGCTTTAGCTAACCTTAGGCAGTTTCTATTTCTTGTAGTTTCCCTTT